>JADWOT020000061.1:6151-48000 GCA_036345935.2 Taenia hydatigena | reverse complement strand
ATAAAATTGTCGCCTAGATCGCCAATGGGATTTGCATGAAAGTGTTGCTATGTCGTGCGCAACTGTGGTGAGGTGCCTTTTACTTACCCTGCCGCTATAGCATAACGACACCTCTAAAACACGACGTCCCTCTAAAGTCAAAGGTAACAGTTGTACTGGTTAAAAAGCGCCCCTTGTTTTTAAGGGGGGAGTTGAGTGGCTCGGTAAACATTTAATGAAACGGTGGTCTGTCTCACATCGAACAGCATTTGACTCAATAAGGAAAAGTCGCAACCAGTAGCTGCTCCATTCTAAATATTTCCTTTTTTTCGTCAATTCCACTGACTTCTGTATTTTATATTTCTTTTGCGGAATAAACCTCTGAGCCGTGCTAGTAGACCCTCCCTCCTCAGCTGCCCTGCACGTCGGCAATGCATCCCTTTTCCTTTGTCTTGGCGAAGATCTTCAGTTGCTGCGCTTGCCCTAACGCTTCGATGAAGCACGAACAGAATGAATAAGCCGAAATCTCTACCTAAACGATGCTTGAGGGTGTCTAAAGTGCTCTATTTTCGTTCTGCACCTCGACCCACTACCACGCACACATAGATGAACTTCAAAAGTGGTGGCAAGGAGTGTAATGCCTAAGCCAATCAAACAAAGATGGATACACATTGCGTCCTCCATTCTCCTCATGTCTTGCCTTTGTAGCTCGATCGGGGATAAATAAAACACCGATTCAGCAAATTTGTTTCAATCGCATTCAGAGTAAACACATTACTGCATCCAAAATAATGACAACTAAGAGGTGATAAAAAGGAAATATCTAGCACCTATAACATTGACACCCACTGATGGCTAATAGCACATACAGTGGATGCAAACACATTGAAAGCGCTCAAACAAAACGCACGCAAATGATTGGAACTCAGCATGCGGTGCCAACTTAATGACTTCAGTAGCACGCTGCGAAGACCGAAGAAGGCAATAGACTTCAGTGGCTCTACTTAAGCTTTTCAACCACATACCACTTCACGTGTTCAAATGACAAGTCGCAACGCATTAAAATATTTCTTTTATCAAGCCTTCATTTTTCAGTCTTGAAATTGACTTTCGTATTAATTATTGCTGCCAACGCATGAGGGATGATGTAAGGAAAATGACGGGAGGAGAAGCCCACCATTTATGTGCGCATCTTAAGTTACTGACCGCTAGCTATATCCTTATGATCTGATAATGAGCTTCACAGTCCACCTACATCACGGGACAACTTGTCGGGCAGATCGTGCTAAATCCCCAATCGTGGCGGGGAACGGATTTTGTGCTCCTAACTTCTTCTCTACAGAAAGAAGCTCTTGCAGTGCAATAAGCCACTACTTAGAAGTGCGTTTCTTAACAATTCTCGCGATAAATTCTCTTTTGAGCCTCTCACTCGACTCGCCCCCTCAAGCCTTGATTAGTCATTGTCACTGGCAGGTGGACTAGCAGTCGATGTGGGTTTAAAGCTAATCAACTCACCGCAAGCGCGCCAGAATAGCATCATCCACTGTCACCATTATTCAGTCAGCTGTCAATACACACACACACTTACAGAAACCCGTATGAACCAGATCGGTGAAAAGGGCATTTGTTATGCTGCCGTCCTCTATATGGTTAGACTACGCGCTCGCCACCTTGTCCTTTAAGGAAGCGACACACAAAGGGTAAGAAATGTCATGCCGCCAATCCACGCAGGAACCTCGTGTCTCTACGCATCGAAACGCCACAATCGCCATTACTTATGGACCCTTACTGTTAAACATTATTGTACTGGTTCGTACGCACATTTTCGAGTGTATGTTGACGTCTAACTTGATTGCGCTGCCTTTAAGCAGTTGTAGACATTCACGACAACTATCGTAAATGCTAGCTCATGCGAATCACAAAGTTATCAAAATTCATTGCAGGGATCTCTAAATGAGCTACATCTGTCTTCCAGGGCTGGGGTGGCATAGGTGGTCAAGCATTTATTCTGCCTGCGTGCTCCGACAAGTTTCAACCAATGAGGATCAACTAGCCACTGAAAATAGCATGTAGAATAAATTAAATACAGACTTCATTGGTCTTGCATCAATGCAAAGCGCAACGCAGACTGCAGTTGTCCATGCACTTTCCAACAAACACCAATGTAAATGCACTCGTGTACCTCCAGACGGTGACAGCGACACCACCACGACCACTGAATTCGATGCCGACATGAATACCATCACCACCTCCATTAGCAATGCTCAACGCGATCGAGGTGCATGTACAACATATTCTGCGCATTGTAGTTCCACTAACAGTAGCTCAACAAGAATGTAAATCATAACGCAAGGCTCAAATCCTAGAATATACAGCATTCCTTTCAGTGAGGACACTTTTGAATCAATTAAGGCACGGACTACGAAGCAACAAGCCTCATGCTAGCCTGTTAGCCGTCTTTTTGTGCAAGTGCATGACTAAATTCACCATCATTATAGCTCGTCCTTTTATTGCTAACAATTTGTCATCCAGTGTTGTTAAACAGTTCGTTGTCTATATAGCTTATAGTGTGAGGGAGGTAGGTGGTAGAAAAGAAGAAGAACATTATTATTAGTACTGTTATTATTTATAACCCTGCTCCTTGCACGACTTCGTCACGTCCTTTGAGTTAATGGGCATTACCTTTGGGGCTATTCGGTTTCTATTATTAATAAATTTAGCTTAGGAGGACCATCGTCAAAGTGCGCAACGGGTTTGTGTGCGATGGCAATTTCACAAGGTGTTCGGCCCTGCCTGCCAAGGATATCGCCAAGTGCTAAATAAAGCATTGGGAATCCCGGGTTAGAGCTTGCTAGGTGGAGCCAGATTCGGCTCATCAGGTTCGCTGCATCCTTATGCTCCGACGAATTCACAATATATTTATGTAACGACTTGTTGTTCTTGAGAGGTGGATTTCACTTTTGAAAATAGTGTTCGCGGCAGCTGGTGCCGGCATGCCTACAACTGATTATCAAAAAGAATGCCAGCCGCACATTGCGACAGCGCAAAAAAGCCTCAGCTTTCCATTTGCAAAGGTTCTGACACCTGTGCCGCCTGGAAAAGGATTTGGAGTGAAAATAAATGCACATTCTCGCCTCTCCCTGAAATTGAGGGCTTGGCCTTTAAGAAGGGTCCGCAACTTGCATGCAAGTAAATCCCTTCTGCTAACAACACTTGAACCCTATGCATTGGGCGTACGAACCGGTACCGTACGAATTTGGAATGCGACTCGAATTTTCCAACGTATTGCTGCGTGACCGGTGAAACCCATGTATTATCCAGCACACAGTTTATATCACGATTAATGTAGCACACGCAAAATGACACCTTCCAAACCCACATGCTGTGAGGGTAACACAGACGAACATGAGGTCATTGTGGCTGACTAACAGGTAGACTGGCGGCCGGTTAGGTGTGACTAGACCTTAGATCCAACAGTCTGCGTTGGAACAAAAAATTCTACCACTGAAGTGTGTTCCAAATAAACATAACTGTTGAATTTTAGCATGCGATGCTCAAGCCCATGCAAAAAAGCGCAGTTCAAAAGGATGAGGTGATTGGGATGGGAGGCTTTGCAAATACAAACACCTGTCCTGGTCGTTAGCTAGGTGTACTGCAACAGTTGTCCATCGCATATGCTTAAGCTAACTCCCATCAATCACAAATACAAAGTGTTGAAATCTACTTGCATTGGACTACTCAATGCTAGATTTTCACATTTGTCAAGTTACGAGTTAAGCACACGGTTCATCCATCACAAGGACCACGACTCCGAACCACAAATAAGCCGTCAAGTCCAACAGAAAATGGGAAAATAAACTTGTATTGTGACCATCGAAACAACTACACTGATTACAAGACCACACATGAGGAAAAAATCACATTCGAAAAAGAATAAGCAGCTGTCACTAAACTAATGTTATGCCTTTGTAAGCTAAAGGAGCATGCCAATGAGTGGACCGAGCACACTGCCGCCTTCTTTCAACTTTGAAAGAGCGCTCTTAATCAGCACGTCTCCCACTTCATTGAGGATCCATGTAGCATTTGATAATTGCGCATTGATAGTCTTCAGCTTCCGTGGCTCCAAATCGACCAAGACTTTTGGAAAATCAGGCACCAATTCACGCAGAGCAGCCAGTTTCTTCGGACCCATCAACTTCAATACATAGTCAATGAGAGGTATTTTCGACTGCATCATTTTACGCTCCTTGTTCGTAACGACAGGCACCTCAGTAGTACCTGTTGTTGGTGTCTCTTTCGTGGGTCCCTTTTTCTCTTTAGGTACAAGCGCCGATTTCATCGGAGAAGTTGCAGTCGTATTTGTTGCCTCTTTTGTCACCCCCTTTATCTTCTCAGGCAAAAGTGTTGATATTTTCAGAGGAGAAGGTGTGGCTGGCAGTGGAGGCGCGTGTCTTGCAAGAGAGGGCAATTTTGCCACAAGAGCTTGCAGTACCTCGTGATCCACGGCTTGCAGGTATTTGGAGACGTTGGGCAGTTTTTCAAAAACGACTTCCAGCGTGTTGGGATTCTTCTTCGACAAAATTTCACCAAACTCAGGAACATGTGCGGTGACGTACTGAAGAGTCTCATTGTTCATATTGACCAGAAGGCCGTGAAGGTTTTGATGGTTCTTGATTATGTACTGAACAAAGTTCGGGTCTGCATTCAGCAAGGCATTGGCATGATGAATGGGAATACTTGGCACCGATGAGAAAATTGTCAGTGCAACGTTGGGATCAGCGGTCTTTACCGAATCGAGCCTTTTGGTGGAAGGCTTTGGAGTCGTAGCCTTAGGCTTCTTAGTAACTTGCTTCTGCTTAGGCATATGGGGCCTCATGGGTTGATTGAAATATGGCCTAGAGCCAATTAACATGCTGTCAATGCCAGGTGCAGTTGCGATGATTGACTGGAGAAGTACTGGATCCATACTAGCCAGGATGTCTTTGATGTCCGGCAGTCCAACAATCATTGACTGGAATGAATATGGGTCCAAATTGGAAGCAAAACTACCGATTCCTGGTACGTACATCAACGCAGACTAAAGAATCACTGGGTCTAGCGACATGAGAAGTTGATTCACGTTTGGAATGTCCAAGAGAATCGATTGAAGAACAACTGGATCCATGGTGTGCACCGAAGTGGGGAAGCTTGGAACTAGGGATTGTGAATGCATATGATGCTCATAGCTCGGCATACCATGCATCATCACGGGGTCATGGCCATATCCAGAGATGGCACCTCCATACCCTGTGATCATTGCGGGTTGATGCAATTTGCCATAATTGTCAACGGAGTGGCAAACGCCATCACGGCAGACGACTTGACAGTTGCCGCCATTGATGCAACCATAACCCTGAAATGGTCCACTGAAGCATTCATCAGCTTGACACTGCGTGAAGTCATAGAAATCCCTGCATTCTCCATCCTCACATCCACTCCAGTAGCCACAGTTTCCACCATAGCAGCCCTGCTCACCAAGGGCTCCGCTACCCCACGCCTCTTGGAGTCCCTTCTGAGGAAAGACAGAGTTCCCAAAGCCGTGACACAGTGCCTGGGAACATGCGTACTTACATACTCCGCTTTGGCAACCGTAGCCAGTATCTGCACCAGAATGGCACACAGATGAATTGCAAGCTTTGGATAACCGAAGCCACCGATTAAGAGGCAACTGAACACAATGGCGAAAGTGGTCCCTGCACTCATTGCAACAAATTGATGTTTGACGACTTTGGTGTGCTCTTTTATAGACCTTCATGGTCTGGTCACACCTCACTGACCCCTGATTTATCGGGGTCGAATGTGTTATTATCATAGCATGTGGGTTCCGAAGGTGTTATCTTCCGTGTACTGCATTATTTATGATTTACAATGTGTGAGAGACAAAAGCTTGGGTTGCTTAATTTGCACCAACTCTTTGAATTATCAGTGGTTATGCATTTTTAATGCAACGGCCCATTTTCAAAGTAAAAGTTTTTGTTGTCATTACCTTGCAACTTCCACTTAACCTAACAACCACCTTACACTTCAAATTTCTCAGTTCACTCCAACGCTACTTGAGAATGGCAATGAAAGAGGGAATGCTAAGTGACCTTGTAAATAATTGCAGATGGTTGACAACCACGAATGCAGTTTCGAATGGACGGCATAGTAAGGTATGTGGCGATGACAGCAGAGGTGCATTCAGTGTCACTGAAATTGTCAGAGCACTCATTGTTCCTTCCCTCACTTTGATGGTCAGGCATGTAGTTGTGCTGAAACAGGAAACAGGTAGAGGAGCACTCTAGTCTCTAACGGATCTACCTCCACGTTGATAACTGGGAATCATCTAAATTGTATCCAATGTGTTATTTGTTATTTGATGTTGAATTCCTTTAGCAAGCTCTTTTTTGGGAATCTTGATAGCACCTGGGATTTTCAAGATTTTGCAATTGTTGCGGAGTTGTTCGCTCCTGTCCACGGTTAGCCTCATTTTGCATTACTTTGAGGAGCCCGAATCGCATTTCACGATCGCTAATGTACACATGCACGTAGGGACGGAGTGAGACGTGATGCTTTTCTCACAATGCATTTCTTTACTTCGTGTCGCAAAATATCACAGAGTTGTCCTGCACCGTACGACAAAGTAAAGCATAAACCATTACGGAGCTGAGAAATGCTCACGAAACTACATCACTTTGCCCATTTCACTGTTTTCTCGATCCATGCTGTTCTGGTAGTTCAGTGTGCGCACCAATGGGCACATTTAGAGAAGAAAGCAATTGCACCTCGTATTACTGTGCAACTGCAAACCCATTTCCTTTTTGCCAAGTAAGTCGTTGATAGCTTGTCTAATCTATAAACTGCTCTGCTATTTGCTGGTGCTTGAAGTGCCTGACCAACATTGGGCCTGGAAATTTTGTGAAGCTGCGTCTAATCGAATGATTTTGGCCATGTGACCACGTGTTTGACATTTCTTCCACGACAGCTTTCACATCGAACGAGAAAGAATATTTAAGCCTAGCAATTAAGAGTTAAATAAAATGATATCATTTGCAGTATGAGTCAATTTTGAATCTCGAAGTCGTCCCAACATTGCTTTTAAATTAGCGTAATGCTCTCGGTTGCCTCTGACAAAGATAAGAATCTCACTGGGATGTTTTGGAAGCAAACCAATCAGTTCCATTTTTATCAAACGTTAGAAAATGACCGAGTATTGCAGGGCCTGAAAGCACCGCCTGTACTTCATAAAGGTCGTTCAACACCTTATATCCAGCGCTAAGAATCACTTTGTTTAATAAAAAGTGTTTAACTAAAGGATTATATGGAGTGACGGAAGCGCATTTGCTTTAGATACAGCGTTCAACTTACTACACTCGATGCACATTTTTGAACTACCGTCAATTTCTCTTATCAGTTCCATCAAAGAGACTCATTGTGACAGAGACGGCCTAATAACCTCGGTTTTAATCAATCTTTCGACCAAGACGAGGAAGTGCTATACAGCTGAGCGGTTGCCAAATATGTGTATTTCAGACGGTATCTATTACATGCTTTGCAATACTATTTCGTCTCATCTTAGCATCATGCCAATTAAGCGTTTAACGAAATTAGCCACTAGCGGATTTCCTTCTTTTTTTTATTAATGATGCGAGTTAATCGTAGGCATAGGTCATCGAATTCGTTCACGAAGATGCTGTAGCTTAAAGAGAGCGCTGCATGCGTAGTCTACGTTTTATAGATCGAGAGACAATTGTCTGCGTGTTCCTGTGCATTGCTAGGCATAAAAGGTACCTTTCCCAAAATGTGGGCCAGCATAGGCGTTTAATAGACAGTCAGCACCAAGCATCGCATCTAAATCCAGTTCTGGCCTTATGAAATATTCTACTGTCAAGATTTCATCCCATTGCAAATATTCATTTACCACCCTCTCTCTTCATTCCGCTGAATGAGCACGAGATTTGAATGCTTTTTTACCTTTCGCCTGATAGGCAGGCTTAAAACAAACTAAGCATTTAAGTGCCTGTAGATTATGCTAATACGAAGGAAAGGCAGAGACGAAAATAATAACTATAACAAGTAACCGCAAAACTATTGTTCGCTTTCTTCTCTAAACATGTCCATTGGTGCGCACACTGAACTACCAGAACAGCATGGATCGAGAAAACAGTGAAATGGGCAAAGTGATGTAGTTTCGTGAGCATTTCTCAGCTCCGTAATGGTTTATGCTTTACTTTGTCGTACGGTGCAGGACAACTCTGTGATATTTTGCGACACGAAGTAAAGAAATGCATTGTGAGAAAAGCATCACGTCTCACTCCGTCCCTACGTGCATGTGTACATTAGCGATCGTGAAATGCGATTCGGGCTCCTCAAAGTAATGCAAAATGAGGCTAACCGTGGACAGGAGCGAACAAGGCAATGTCGACCATTTCCCTGATCAATTCACCACTCGATCAATGAAGTGGCAATTTTTACTGCAGATACGATCCTCAACAGGCGAATAGAACAGTGGCAGTTCAACCAGCAGTTGGTCTGAGTGCTACCCTGCTGGATTCTTGCCTTAGCGAGACTTCTTATTTCCTCGAGTTAATTTGAGGAAGGGAAACCCAACATCCCCAATATGAGCATACCTTAGATTGGTAGGATTCTCTACTTTACTATGTTTGCGTTCCATCATTTTTAGGAGAAAACGAGCAGACGAGATTTCAAGCATCATGCAATGCAGAGAAACCACATGTCACAGACTGGCTGCAAATAGAGACAGCGCAAAATCATTGTTATGCACTCGAAAACCGAATTTACTGCAAAAATCAAAAGTTTTTGTCAATAACGAACAGTAATGGAAGCAAATTAAATAAACACCACACATCTGCATTGACGCTATCAAATGCGAATGCTCCTTAAGACTGCATGCAAACTTTACTTCTGCTTTAGTCTATGGGATTGATTTTTAATTGAGAAACAAGTACTGTTAAAAAACAAGAGAAACTCAAAGAGTACAGAACAAAAGATGGAAAATGTTATTTCTTGCAGGAAGTCTTGAGTGGAGGAGCATGCCATTGGATACAACGCTAATAAAATCTTTCCCATACTTACTCTTTGTATACATGTTCACAGACCAAGAGAAGGAATGAGCATGCATTTTGTTTGGACCAACCTTCGAGTCATCTCGATGGTAATCAAGGGCAGCTGAAATCTAAGTTTTCATAAATACCGGCGGAACTCTAGTCAATCACACACACACACACGGTTATTGATGTTCTGTTTATCATGCTCATACACGCACGTCGTGCAAAGAACATGCGCGTTGAATAGGCTGTCGCACTGTATAGAGTAATCTTCGATCCAAGTCAGCTGGTAAGCACGCCATAACTCCTTGCCATCTGTGCACTACAAATGCGACTGTCATATTCACTACTGGGGTCTCGGTCGAGCGTAAAGGCCACGTTTTTGCTGCCCATATGCTGACAATGGAATACATCTAATTATTCTCAAATGGACTGCACTTTTCATCAATTACGGTGCTTCCTATCCCACATTTTTCGTTTAGATTTCAAGTGAATTGACGCAGTCAGTCAAAAAGTGGCTAGGAATCCTCTCTTTAGATGTGATTTTCCTGGGGAGGGCTTACAAAATACAGTTCCACCACTACAGTGCTCGATTATGCAGAGATGCATGGATATTCGTATAGTATTGAAGAGGTTGGCTGTGCAATTGGGCAATCAGTGAGGAATAAACTTCAAACAGGGGAGGCGTTCCATTAAAGGGTAAAAATGAACAAATTGAACTAATTGGCTATCAAATGATGTTCTACTAATAGAGGAGCTAACAAAGCATTCAATCTAGGACGAGGTGACATCAACTTCCAGGTGCGGGTTCCATTCGCACCGCGCCACAGGGTAGTGTCTAGAACTCGATCTATTTTTTATAGTCTTCATCTGAAGGAACCACCTACAATCATACATGTTGTGTCGGCAGTCTGTTAGTGGGCCTTTATTAAAGCTCTAATTAATTTCGTTTTATTTTGCCTTTCTCACCTCGTTTATTTTCCTCCGTTCATTTCGTTAGTAGATGATTTCCTTGACCTGCCGGTTGCGAGAATGGAATCATGTCATCCTGGCCTTATAACAGTGACCAACAGAACTTCCAATCAACCAACTTTGAGCAGACCTGTTATCGAAGCCACACTCGATAAAACATGCACTTGTCGTGGAGATCCGCCACCTAACAAGTCTAATTTATCTATTTCACTTCATGTGGTGCCAGCGAGGGTGACTGCTTACCCAAGGGATCTCATTATAAAGTAGTCGTGGGCAAATGCTGTTGTCATACTCTGTCTGCTGCTTCACGTCCCCTTTAAAACTGTATGGAAGCGCGACTATTATCAACGCCAGCTGGTAGTGCTTCCATTTGTCACAGAGTACAGAGGGCTTACAGATATAGAACTTGTTGATTCCTCTTCAGTCTCTTTAAAAGCATGCAAAACTAAAGAAATCTTTGACTGCCAAGTCGCTGTTATGCTGATGTAAGGTGAACTGCCTTCCAATATGGCGGCAGTGAACACACACAAAACGAGAATTATGATAAAAGCCACTTATGTTTTCCCGTATAAGAACCAGAACTTTGTAAGTCTCACTTCAAAGTGTTCGTCTTCACGACCGTAGGGGTCACTTCCTCAGCATCTTGCCAAAAGGAGTCTGTAGCATACCGTTTAGGCAAAATAATTCAAATTTTCCAAGCTAACCTAAGGAAATTATGATATCGATGTAGATGTGCCATCCCACGAAGGATTTACTTAGTAGTCGTTTGCACGGTTGTACAGTTATTCGGACTTTGGATCGCTTATAGATACATCGAGCTCTGGAGTCGGCAAGCCATCATTGTTGGCATGGCTGACAGCTAGTACACAGAGGTCGAATGCCCTAAAATTGGCAGGCAAACTTTCCTACTTATTTCTGTCTGCACTGAGTCATTCGACCTTTGAGTTTCAGCAATCATACTGACTTCCTCAGTACGGTTAATTTTCCCACACCATCACTAACTTGTCTCTCATCCAGTTTTGAAAGAGATCCTCTGATAGCATATCTAATGGTGGCTGCCGTAATTGTTTTCTCACGTTCATGAGAGAAAAAGTGACAAGTAGAGTCAGGTCGTCATGCATCAAGCATTCATTTGGACAAGGTTCTTCAGGCATCAAACTTTTACGAGTGCCGTCTTTTATCTCCCATTTTTTTCTAGTTTTCATCATGATCGGAGCTGTACTATTTGTTTTCCTTTGTAATTTTACATTGCATTTTCCTTGCTTATTTTTTTAATGCGTAACTATGGTAGTCATTTTTCGTTAGACATTTTTGCAGCAGCTTGAGCTGGCATAACAGACGCATGAATTCTGCGGTATTTATCAAAGTGCTAGTGTAATATTCAATGCAATTTAATGGCAGCTTAGTCGAAGATGGAGTTCTCTATCGCTGCAATTGTCGAATCAAGTGAATCAGATTACTGCTACTAGAATATGAGCGAGATGTGGAATAGTGAAAACCAGTGCTCATCGTCGACAACATCTAGGATCTCGAGAACACACGCCGGTGATGCTGACCTTATTGTAAGTGAGAGTTAAGAGATGTTTCATGGTTAATTTTACGAAACTGTGTGCTTGAAGAGCCATAGTGTCTGCTTAACGTGGTTGTCTACCTCCTCTTTTCCAAGGTGAGTCGGCTAATCTTCACTCTAATCCCACTCCGATATTGCCATCCAACCCGAAGTGCCAAGCGGAACGCGTAAGGTTAATCACAATATGATTAATTTTTATATAAGGTAGACGTTTCTTAGCATTCCCTATTCCATCTCTGCCTAAAGATGGGGCACTGCAGCTCTCTGGTCGCAAGTCCAGCAACCGTCGAACTACAGGTTCGCCATCCCAAGTTGCTGCCGCTCGCACTGCATTCAGTCGTTTGCCAGATCCTTTTGCTACGCGTTCACATAGGCAACATGGACCACTGGCGTTGAAGAAGACAAATAGCCTCTACCTGGCATAGAGTTTACACCATGATGACATGCCGCATTGCTTAATTTGTCTTCTTTAGCATTTGCTTCCTTGAGGTCAATCGCTGTGCGAAATACTTAATGAGCGCTTCAATGCTACTCCCTTTTACCACGAATGGTCCACTTTAATCTAAGGAAAGGAAGAAAAGAAGGAAGTAGAGGAGTCATAGGAGGAAAAAGACTATTCAATGTGGTGAGGTGGGTTTGTGCGTGGGTGGGAGGGTGTTGACAAAGTGTGAAGTGTAAATTGATTGGCTCCCAACTAGCTATCCAAAGAACAACCAAAAGAGATCTTACTTTGCCCTGGATGAAACTGTCAGTTTGGTAGTCTAGAATGACAATTGCAAAGAAAAGGGCGAAATGAATGCGCCTTTACATCCATATGCATTCAAGCACACACACACATTCCTACCTGTTTTCGTGCAACGCCGATTAGGCGACTCTATAAAGGTGCAGAAATAAACATGGAAAATAGCACGTGCACAGACTTGGGATGGTTAACAGACAGGCGCGAACGTACAGTGAAGAGGTACAGATGAACAAAAGAGGCAGGGCAAATACTTATCCGAAATCGTAAAGCACCAGGTAGAGGGACTCTCTGCGAGGAGAATGTTGGAGGTGGACAATAAGATAGGCAGGTGGAAGTGACGCGCTCACATTCCCTCTCGAAAAGATAAGAGGAGGAAGAGGAGTAGAAGGAGATAATTTTGAGGCGCCGTGGAGCAATTCAAGCTAAGCTATGCTAAAACAAGGCTTGATCTTAGGCACAGTGAGATTTAGCCAGATTTGGTCTACCCTGTGCCAGTCTGATCTGGGTTATGCATCCTTGCATTCTTTAATCATGTCACAGTCAGGAGTGAGACTGGTAGGATGAAAAGGACATGTTAAGAAGGCGCTGGCGGACGGTGCGGCAGGAGAAAGGAGGGAAGAATTGGTTTTGGATTCGAAGGAGGTGGAGGTGAGGGAAGCCTGAGGAAGACAGAGGAGCGAGACGTTTTCGTGTTACTAAGGTGGAAAATAAAGGTGAGTAAATGCAATGTAGAGTGCTCACTCCTTCCTCTTCGATTGAGTCGAATGCACGGAGCACGCACCATGGAACATAATGCAAGATGCAATACTTAGGAGCCTATTGAGCGTGGTAGGAGAGGAAGAGACACTCAAATAAGATACGTTGGGGTGCAGCATGAGAATGGATGAGTAGACAAGGGGCTACTCTTTACACATTTCGTGAACTTCATCAAACTGAGTTCTTATCGGTGCGTTTTAATCCCTAATATCTACGAGGAAGAAAGAAAGAGTCCTAAGTTACATGGCAAAGAGTTGTGCTTAGTCGATTAAACGGGCCGAAGCGGTGTTGTGATTGACTTGAATAGTAGCATGAAAGGCACCTCCGACGACGAAGCATACATGGTAGATCAATAGCCTGTCTAACTTCTTTTTACCTATATTATCTAAGACTGTCATGACTTAGCAGATTTAGCCAGTCCTGTCTGTTCCGACCCAGTCTAATCTGATCAGATCATTTCAAGCCTAGTCATGCAAAAGTGAGACATGAACATTGGGCAAATTGTTGTAAGTCAGTGGTCCCATAGTGCTGCTGCTTATTTGGTGTTTGTATATGCATGCGAGGGACATGAAAAGTAAGTGCAGAACAGTAAGCGCATTGCAGGGTAAAAATTGACTAACGGAACCGCAGCCTTACACCTTAAGAGGGAAGAGGCACTTCTGATGCACGTCTCTGGGCCTATGCTTGAACAAATCGATGTCTTGCACCACGAAAGACAATTGCAGTGGATGCAATCCTTCCGTGGGGGGTAAAGTAGCATAAATTTCTAGCTGAAAGATTCAGTAAAATAGTTAGAATAAAGGAAAGGGGCCGAGAAGCCGCGAAATTGGAATGAAGGAGGGATAAAGATTGGCAATGAACATCGCAAGATATGTTAGTACAGTAACGTGGTGCAGCACGACTTATTTTTTTACCATGCCCATGACTTCATAGAGGGACTTTGAATTTCGTTATCGGATACCACACCCGAAGCGGTCAAGCATAACTTTCCCTTTTCACGTGATTTACACTGAATACCAGATTTCATAACATTAAATGGCACACGTGGATGAAGTAAGAAGGAGTAAAGGAAAATAATATAGGAACAGAAGGAAAAAGGGGTCGGTAGCATAACTCACCTTAATTTTTCCGATTTTTATCTGTTTTGGCACTATGACGTCTCCGGAACGGCGGAGGAGGAAGTTAGGAGTGACGAGGAGATGGCGAGGGAGACAACGGTAGTAAAGGATAAAAGAAGATGAGGAAAGAAGTGCAAAATGCAGCGAAGGGGAGGCAATAGCGAATGACTGGATGGTGGAGACGACAGCGGGAATCAGAATGATTGATGGAAGACGGTTTAAGGCGTAGAAGAGCATCTCCGAAAGTTTTTTATGCCTTTTAATGTCGCCTGGTGTAGGCTTCAGATAGCATCCCTCGTAGGTGATTTTGTAGGAGCAGGTACCACTTGCTTTTGTGTATCTCCTTCTTGGCAGAATTTCATACATTATAGCATATACAGAGAAGGCAAAAATGAATAGCAGGAAACACCGTTACTACTGTGCTTTGGGCTAAGTGCGCTGCCTTGACGAGACTGCTTATCTTCGGCTTCAAACCCCTGATGGTTACTATTAAAGTGACACCTTTCGGACATTTAGGGCCAGTAAGAGCAATGCGAGGTTTGAATCGCGTAAAGGTATCAGGACCTCACTTCTTATGATTGCTATGGAGCTAGAAAGGATGCACTTTAGATTAATTGTTACTTTGCACTAGGGAGTACAATGGCATTTATTGTACGTCTCCGATGAAGAAAAGGCAACACTCCTGTAAGGCTAAAGGGAACGAAGGAATATTTAAGTGAGTGGAGAAGACGAGACTATTAGAGAAGGAAAGGAGAGAATGGGATGAGAAATCGTCATTGTTGAATGTCTCATCATAGGGCTGTGGCACTGCCTTCCTTATTCCCTTCCTCTTTCGTCCGTATGTTCCCAAGTTCAATTATTTACTCATTTACCTGGATGTGTGTTCGAGTAAAGCAGGTGACAATCGACTCCGTCACGTTCGAAGACGCGATTAATAATTCAGCCACGATGAGTGACAATGTTAAATCAAAGCATACGATTTACAATTCTATTGGCAATTTCGCGTCTTTGGAATAGCAAAGTGGGGGATTGGGAAAGTTATTGAGAGATCAAGAGAGAGACGGTGGAGGTGGTTGTGAGAAGTAGACCAAAGCTGGGTACACTCCAGCTACGTATCACTTCCGATAGCCACTGAAAATCCACCCATCTGCAATTCGTTATTCTTGCACACAGATGAATGCCTTCGCTACTCTGTTTGCATCTCTACCAAAACCAATCCTTCACCCACCTGTAAAAGTGTCTACCTTATTGCCTGTCTCACGTATCAACGGCCGCTAAGCGTGAGCTCATTTGTGCTGACGTTCCACTCCAAAATTTAGCATCAATGGGGTGTAAGATGCTGGAAGTATGCAAGGCATGGAAGAAACGCATATGCAATGTCTGAGGTTTCCTTAACTTCTTCGCGGAAGCACAAATCTCGAAACATCTAAAATCAAGTAAAGAGAAAATACACGCAGAGTAATCTAGCCCAATGTCCACTTGGCGGAATCAAAGGTCCGAAACGTCATTCATACAAAGTTGCGTTCAATATTTACTAGTTTTTATTTTCTCCTACACAATGATCAGACACTTGGGATACGGTCAGATGGCGTGTAAATTGGAGGAAGAATGAATGAGCAAGCACCTGCCTGGTTGAAAAATGGAGGCGATTAACAGCTCAGCTGCACGTTGGCATGAGGAACTGTGGTTCTATGACTAAACCGTTTAATGCAGTAAAGCGTATGCACATGGTAATGCATGCACGCGTCGAGTGCCCGTTTTGGTCTCTATATTTTGGCTCCTTACATTTGTTTTTTTTTTGTTTAGCGTCACGAGAACGTCTCGCACCTCTAAACCCCTCCCGATTCTCTCGCCTCCATCTTTTTCCTAGCCCAACGTTAATTCTTTTCTATCTCCTTCTCTCCCTTTATTCTCTTACCTCGTCGTCTCTCAGCGCTCCCTTCATAGTCGATTTGATTGGCTAGGAGGGCAAGTTAGAGGGCAAGGATGAGATAGAATGTGCCTTCGCACGCGCACTCCTACATGCTTTTGTGGGACATCAATCAAGGTAACCCTACAAAAGGACGAAAATAAAAGTGAACAATGACGCACACACAATCTTGAGCAAACAGACAAGCAGGCGCAGACGCATAGTGGGAACAGAGAAGGCAATCCAGATCGAAAAACATCATCTTACCCATTGTTACAAAGCTTCAGGCAGAGAAGTTCTCTAAAAATGGAAATACAAATTGAAAAAGAGGAAATTGAGGTAAGCAGGAAGGATTTTGATTAGCCTAAAAATTACGAAGTAATTCCCGAAGTAATATCCTTTCGTTTTCGAAAGGACAAATGAATGAGGATTTGAAGTAGGAGACAAAATTGAGGTGAAGTGGTGTGGGACAAACTAAAGCGACAGAAAGATAGAAGTGTGGAATTAATGGCAGTCTAGGTTAATTTGCGCTGAAACAAAATTTGGTTTGAGGTAGGGCATGATTTAGTCAGACTTGGTCCAAGCTGTGCCAGTCTGACCTAGGTTTTATGCCATAAAGGAAATTTAGACTAGTGGAGAGATGAAAGGAAGCCTACAAAGAGGGCCCTGACAGACGATGGGGTAATGGAGGCAAAGGAGGAGGATGTTTTCGCAGCACTGGATTAAAAACAATGACGGCAAAGTGCCTACCTTACGAATGAGTTGTATCCAAGGGGCACATTGCAAAATGATGTAAGACGCAATACGTGTGAGCATATAGAGAGTAGTAGGCGACAAAGCTAACACTCACCGAAGACGCGCTGGAGAGGCACGAGAAAGGAGGCGTAGACGTGAGAGCTCATCTCCATCTACTTCGAAGACGTCATCAGACCCATTTCTAGTCTGCGTATCTTGATCCCCAATGTCTGAGAGAAAGAAAGAGATGACCCCAAATCACATGGTATGGAGTTGTGTCGAGTTGATTTGCGGATTGACCCAAACGCTAACGTGTGAGACGCCTTGCTCAAGCCTGTAATAATCCAGCCTATTTTGCTAATCTTGTCTATTCTGACGCAGTCCAAATCAGTCAGATTTATTCAAGCCCAAACTTGAGAAGCATGCTAAAATGTTTCTGCAGTGGGACATGAATATTGTGCGAGTTGTTTTGTATCAGCGGGTCTTTAGATGCTGCTGCTTGTTTAGGGACTTGGAGTGTACTCGAGACGTGAAAGGCAAGTGTTGCAAGGCTAGCGCAGCTCAGAGTAGAATGGCGATGCTAAGAATCGTCGATTCTCCCCTAAAGAATGGTATTGAGTTAACAAAGGGGCTTTTCTGATGCATACCCTAACTCTGTGCCCAAACAAATTGCCATTTTGCAAATCGAGATATGCGCAGAGCGCATTGCACTTGGGATAATTTGCCATTGCTTCACTTATGCAATGCCTTATGTATGCATTGATCTAAGCTGCCAGTCAAAAGCTAATACCACTCTGACCCTTCCAACGGCGGTGGGACACGGTGAGCAGTGGCTTCGTAAATAAATCTATTTCTTTCCCAAAAGAGGTAAGATTTTATGCGTGGTTTAGAGATGTGGGTACTATAGTGATTCGTATGAATCAATTTTGCTGTGCAATAATGATTAGGCTCTTGAGAACACACAGTAAAGTTCAATTGTCTAGCAAATAGCTATTGCTAGTTTATGCATGACAAATATAATAAGAATCCGTAAAGTGCAATCCGTTTTTGCCTGAGCTATGTGCAAAGCAGTGCCAAAGGCAAAGTTCTAATTTTGAATCGCTCGTCAAAGGACTCATGATTAGCAAATTATGCTTCAGTCAGAGGCGATGCATTCTGGTGTTATTCATGACCCGCAAATCTATTCTTACTAAGTGATTCTCGGCAAGTATGATAAGTATTTGACTGAAGTACGGCTCACCTCTGCCAAAATCATGGCATTTTTGTGTAGCGATGGATCCAATTTACTACCGAGGTGGAAAGCAGTTGCCGCTGATGACCTCGAAAATGATAGGTGATTTGATTAACTTAAAGACCCACTTTTTTCAAAAAAGATGCAGTCCCAGATGGTATAGGTCCTATAAATTACAAACAGTATATGCACTTGTTTTCGGTCTTTAAGGGTACGCGATGTATTACTTTTAACATGCAGGACCAAATGCAAAAGTTTTATAAACACAATCTGAATAAATCTGCTGCTAATCATACGCGTGTGCTCATGTCTAGTTAAACTTTTGTTTCCTTTTTCAATTTTTTATACTTAAATTGAATGCGGCAACAACTTCTTTTATCTATTTCTAATAAATATCACCAATTCTTTAAATCTGAAGTTGGATTTTCCCAGCTCCACTACATGTAGAGTCTACATTAATTATCGTTTGACAATGTCATATCGCATACTGGGTACTACTTCGCACGAATCTGTGTCTACAAAATGTTACTGCGAGCTAAAGTAATCTTAGCTACATCAAAATCGCATGTTTTTTGTGCATTTTATAATTTAGTCCAAGGGAAATATCGTAAAAGTGTGTGGTAGATTCGTGCACGGTGGCAATGTCACACTTTGTTAGGCTGGGCCAGATTCTGCTCATCAGTTACAAGAAGTTGACGAGACATTAAATTCGAAGCCTTGGTGCATATTTTGGTTGACTAGTGCAAGCAGTCACACCTTGGATAGGTGTATGGGTTGGTGCGCAGCATTTTCATCGTGACAGATGGATTTTTCTTCTTTACAGCCCTTCTTCCCTACATTGCGAACAATTAGTTGTTGAAAGAAGTACATTTTGTTTTGGCAACGGTAAGGCGTAGGGTGCTATCCATCCCTCCCTCCCTTCTCCCTGTTGCTATTTTTCTGCGGCATAGCCCTCTGGCCGTGCTTGTCTGAAGAGTCTCCAGATAGTGGTGAGTGCAGCAGCTACATTTTGTTGTGAACTAATTATGGAATAAAAATCGGTGTTTGACGCACCGATTTTATGCTGAGAGGTGAGGAAGTGAATAAAAGATGTATAATGGCTTAAGCTAGGGTTCGTAATCTGAGTTAATTTGATTAATAATGAATTGCGATTGCCGGGACAGGCTGAAATGGCATGTTATCAGAGGACTAAGCTAAGCCATGCAAAGCTTTGCTTGTACCCGTTTTTGAACACCATATTAAGTCAATACAAGGGATTGCCGCATTTTTTGTTGATGCTGCAAGAGACATCATTTGAGGATTGAAAATGAATGTGGTATTTCATGCCACTCAGATCCTCCTTCACGTAATCTTTGCTCCCTTTTGGGCGCAAATTTTGTACTTTAGCTGAGGTGAGGGACTTGGCGGATGTCGATGCTTTGTGCTTACCTTACAGTGTCGTATAACTCGCGTCGCACATTGCGTGGATGGAACGGGACCGGATAGACCAGTTAATCGAGTATGGCGGCTCCTCAACGAAGTGAGACTCCCTGCAGCTCCATCACACGCGCTCCAGACAGTCGAACAGAACCGATGTAAAGGATACTGACGAGTTTTATGGACTTTCAAGTAAGTTACAGCGGTAACGAGCAAAATTATCTAGAAGCAGTGATTTTCCGAACCTAAGATACTGCCCAGCTTCATCAGTTGGATGGTATTGATCATGTGCTCACTCATTGTGCATGACAGTCAAATGCTGGCATCCCTTCTGACGAGTTTATTCCCTGGAAGAGTGACAGTTCGTTGCAACAAACTGTACCTTCTCAGATTCAATGTCAATTCTGCGTCAAAGGCAGCCCAACGCCAGCTTTAGTTTGGCTTATGCTCCCACAGGTGTAAATCATAGAAGGGAGGGTCATCGAGATAGGTCGTACGGTGGTTACATTAGGCGTTGGAGGGTGGTCGCTGCGCCAGATTCAAAATGGCTTTGTCTGGAATTCATATAGCCCATTTGGCAATGCAAAGGCTGGCTTCCATCTGTTCGCCTCCACCACTTCTACATTTTATCATCCTGAAGTTGAATCAAGGGAAAGAATTATTCAAACTTAATTAATGAATCTAGCGATTCGTTCATGTGGATAAAGGAACTGCCTCCATCTTAGTTACGACATTTACATTCCCATAGTCCATGCACAGGCGCGTGCTACAGTGGAGCTTCTTTATTAGCAGGATCACAGGGGCTCACGGTGACGTTGTTCTTGAATCATCTCATTCACCAGACGGTTGACTTCTACCAAAAGAGGTAGTATGCGTCTGGGTGATTAATAGATGGGTTTAGCTTCACCCTCATCTGCTGCATAATTCACAAAATTGATTGGCTCAGTCTAGCGCTTTGCCAAGGGAACGTATTTGCGCACTGGCTTAGGAACTCGCTGTGCTCCTTTTCTCTTGCTAAGCGTAATATAAATTGGCTCTGTGCAAGACTGTAGCCTTATAGAGAGCACTACAAGTGCCGCCTGCGACCTCATAGGTAGTGGAACAGGCGAGTTGGCTATGATGCCTTACTGAGCGTAAAATTTGGGATGACTTGAGCATTGCGCAGAACATTAGCATCAAAACACCACGTGCCGAGTCATTTATGGACACTGCTTATCTTTTTCCCTCCCTGTACACACTTCTAACTACACGTCGTACTACTTCCTCGACACGTAACTTGTCAACATCTAGAAGGCGTGTGCTTGAGTGGATCTACGGTAACGCGAATTTCGGAGGTGATCTGCTCTGCTCCATCTGACCGTCCTTAAATGTGACTTGATACGGCAAGGAGTAAAGGTGAAACGATATGTCAAGGTGGGACAGAGCATAAGGAAGGCGTGAAAGTAGTATATATGCGCGACGATTTGGAGGAGCAGCAACGACTAAAGAGGTGTTCAGTCCAGTACCTCATGCTACTGGTCGGATCGGATCGACAACTTCCCCACATGACAATGCAAAAGAGGTAATGATGTAAATGAGGAGAAGGTCTGCTAGTCCACCCACTGTCTGTTCCTCCTCTAAGAGCATTAAGTGAATGCTCATTGATACCATGTCAAAAGAACAACGAGTTCTCCCAATTCCAGGATTTCGATCACTACCTTGATTTCACTATTAACTAGACTACGTCCTCATTTATAAATAAAATTTCTGCCTAACTTGGATGCACTGAAGGCGCTGATTAAGCACAAAGAAGCTAGAGGTCGAATCTACGTGATGAATTCGGACTGCTGCTGTATGGCGGATGAATAAATGCCACACCTAAGAAGATAATTTGAAGTGCTGGATCTACAAGCTTTGCTATCTGATGTCCGTTGAATATTGCGGTCTCTAATAAACAAAGCAACAATCCGAAACGCGTTTTGTAAAGCTGGGTACCTGACTTACTTTGGCGAAGACAGGCATAGGAACACCAACACACCGAACTGACTCAATGCACTTTAAGTGATTTGAATTTGAAGAAGGTACTCACTGTGCGCAAAGTAACCTATTTACAAGCTGCGTAGGCAGATTGGTCATAGAAAGTGTGACATTCTAGCATGCGCCTCCCCAAGAGCATTTATGCGAACATATTAAGCTTTTGCCATTCGTTTTTTTTGGATTAAAACATACCTTTGGCCATGTTGAAATGGTGAAAGTTGTGTTAACTTGCCAGGCATGAGATGGATCTGCTCTGATCAAGATGCACTCAGTGACTGCCTTGGTGTGACCAAGTGTTGGGCAACTTGGCTCTTCAGGTTCAAATCTTATTAGATGAGGGCCGTTGGAGTCGAATTGATGCAACAATGAGGTGGCAACCACTTTATCAGTGATATCAGAGTTCGTATTTCAAGCACTTAATCGAACAACTGCAAAGCTTTACCATATGGTTGATTGTTTGAATTCGGTTGTTGGGATACAGGAACCAAGGACATTTTATTGCTCTTCTTAGGTCATAAAATTGTTACACAATACCGGGTTCGTAGGTGTGAAACCCAAATCACACCCGACTGCCTGGCTTGAGGTGACTTCTGCGTAATGACAAATAATTCAAAGCCAAAACCTGTTCGTGCTTCTGCAAGCTGTTGAGGTGAGAATAGCATCTCGGGACTTTCATCAAAATGAAGGGCAAGAAGTGCATTGTCGACGTGCAGAACAGCAGAATGAGGGTTCACTGACAAGAATCAGATGCTTTCTCCGCCAAAAATTGCCTGACACCGGCCTTGCTGATAAAGAGAGCTCAACAAAGCCGTAATTCGAACCCCGAACAGTGAAGGAAAGCACTATTAGTAATCGACAAGCTACTATTGCAATCCTGTCAAAGCCATAGTCAATATCGGGTCTCTGCACTTTTTTAATTAGATCACACATCGTGGCCACTAGTCGTTATCAAAGCAAGGTCAGTAGATGACCAATCAAGGTATTAATGGCGAAACAGGTGTTGGCTGCAAGAGCATTCTAAACATGTATCAATCGCCTAAAGGTATGGTGACGATCTACTAATTTACTCTATACTCTTCCATCTCACTTTTTACTTGTAACCACTTTCCTGCCCCTCCTTCTTGTAATCCAACTTTCCTCCTTCGCGCCTTTGTGCAGCCAATTCATTGTCTTCTCCTAGTAGCTTCTCGTTAAGCAGCAGTGTATGGGGACGCATCCTTGCCTTTTTGTACCTTTACTACCGCAACTAGAAAGCGCTCCTTCGTGTGCAAGTGCTCTGCCCATCACATGCTGGCTCACTGCCTACTAGACAATGAGAAATGCGCTTATCAACGTGATTTTGCCCACACGGCATAGAAATAAGTCAGTACGACTGAATTGTTGGTGGAACAGGATGTAGATTACTTGCCTCGAGACTTTGCAAAGTTTCACTCCTCTCGTCTATTTGCATTAGAATGAGGACATATTAGTCACGTGTCGAATCCTCGCCCTTCAAAACATAAAAATAGGATACGAAGGCTCTTTGTCAGTTTTATTATTATGACAGAACCGTTGATTATGAAACGATAGTTTGATAATGAATGAACAGTTGATTGGAGAACTCACTTTCTGAGCAATATTTGTGAGTCAAAATTTCCTTTATTTTTAGGCTTTAAAGTTTTCTCTCATTCAGTCAAGCTTTGATTAGGGGACAAGTTTTGTTATTGTACAACTCTCATTGGTGAGAAAAAGCTATTTTAATATAGAAGCTATTTTGTCACGGGAGGAAAATGAGGTGGCAACTAGTTGGAGGACCTACCAGTTCTTTTGACAGCATAGCAGTCACCTTTCAAATGCTTCATCTCTACTTCAATGTCTCGAGACATTTGCTGTTTTGAAGGCAGATACATTTCCGACCCAGTCTTCTGGACTTTGTTGAAACGCCCGGAAACTAGAACCGTCACTTCTTACTCTAATTTTGTGGGCACTTGGTTGCACAGCTACTCAAGTAATTTAGTAGGGAGGTTATAGCAAAGAAACCACCAAAGTGCATTAAAAAAGCGGTCTTTACAACATCCTCTGTCATTCCTTCCCCCTCCCTCTGTCTATCTCACTCCCCTCTAGCCCCTATTGCAGTGGATTTGGTATGCAGGTATGAGTGCTCCAAATGCAAGCATTAAATCCACCCAAATACAATAAGTTGGCAGTCCATGTCACCGCGCATAAAACAACTCCGGCTTTCCTTTCTTCGTCATCAGGACCCACACCTTTCACCAGGTTCGGATTTATTCATGGACTGGTCAGGGTTCGTTCTGGTACACGTAAATTTGCACAGCAAAACTTGCTTCAAACAGAAACAGTTAGCTAACTCAAACGAAATTTCTTGCTTTAACAACGGACGATCGGCACATTGTTAGGGGACTGGTTTGATTCGGTTGTGTATGGTAGTAAGAATAGCTTCATGTATAGAGACCCTCATTCTCCTTCCTGTCTAGTTGTCACCAAAATTATGGAAGGAGAGGGAATGGATAAAGAGGGGTAGCGCTCGACATCGACCGTCGTGTACTCTGTAGTGCTATAAGCCTCATATTCAAATCATTCGTTGTGAGCCATATTCTATGCTAATCAGGTGGGTTTAGAATCTACGTAGCTAATTTTGGTCACACAGTTAATTCTCTCACCCTTTGAAGTCACGTGACACGTAAAAAGCACGCGTTGCGATCTGTCTACCAAGCTATGCAAACTTATTTACCTTTTGTAGGCGTTTCCTCATGCATGCAATCAACAAACCCTACACCGGATCAGCCGGTCACGTAGGTTTGCAATTACAGTGTTATTTTTGTGTACTCATTTTCATTGCGTCAGAGGCGTTGCGTTTGCTGCTGTGAGTCGCGTGACTCTGACCTCTGTGACATGACCTCGTAGGTGTCCGATTATGCATGTTACAGGTTGGCGATTCCGTGGACAGAGCCGCTTTCGACTGTCAGATTGTGCAGAAGCTTTTAGAATGGATAGTTTAATAACTGGTTTTGATAATCATCAGCATTGCTCAGACCTCGAATTTCGTGATAGATGATCGCATAGGGCTGCCGCCGACTTTTCAACCTTAAGTCGTGGATACTGCTGTGCTAACATAAATTCAAGTTGCATAACGATTAGCTGTCATCCTTCATGAGTCAGACTCATGTCTAACGATTAGGTATGACATGATGCCGTTGAGATTAATTGATTCGGCACGATTGACGGTCTCTAGAGCCTTATGTGTTCTTCTGGAGAAGAACAAACAGTACAAAGAGGATTTGCGAGAGTAGTAGCGAGAGATGCCTTTGCACCAGCATCTTTAGATGCCACCTTTGGAGACAACTCTCTCGCTTCTCATTTTCGCTTGCTTTCTTGTGTAGATAACTGGTGTAGTAGAGGGCGATGCATCGATCTTTTGTATTTATTTCCAGTTGGCTCCTCGCCTTTCGCCTTCCCTCTACTTACTTTTTATTGTTGATTTATGTTACATCTCTATCATTACATCATCTTGGTAAAAAGTTTACCTTTTTCTTGAAATCAGGTATGAGATTGGGTTCGATTGTAGCGTCCGGTGGTAGAATGCCGGAGTTACCACCGAGGAAGATTGATGTAAGTGCTGGCTTCCGCCCTCTCGAAATGGAACCAGAAGTCTGCAAGTTACGACTAGATTTGAGCTACTGGTTAAGTGCATCACGTCGTGGCACTTCATCACTTCTTCCTGGGCAAATATCACACCCAGGAGAAGGGAGTTCCTGGTGCCACAGTTGAAGGTCGCAGGTCAAATTGGAGCCAAAATAACATGCTCAGCCTGAATGCGCAAAGCTTTATGAAAGTGTTATGAAACATGATGCACATCGACACCCATCCGGCTCACCAGATAATTATGAATTCGGTCTTTTAGAAGGCATTTGCAAATAAGCGGCTCTAGGTGGAACTCAGCAGCAGAAGTTAGGCGCATTCACGATGAGAAGTAACAGAAATAACTATTGAGTGGTTCAAGGAAATATAAGTTAATGGATGGAGGAAATTAAGGCTCAGAAAATATGTATCAATGGTTACGCAATGTGTCAAAATATTAATAAATTCGGACTCGGATACACCCAGCCACCAAGATGACAACTGCTTCAACCCGATCTCCAAGATGGCTTTGCTTCTAGCCTAAAGGAGTAGATTCAAGGATTTTCTAGATACACTAGTATTTTTTGGGCATGAGACAGGGAAACGAGCATCGAGCTATCTTACTGAACAAGGAAGGTCCTCTCACTCCAGACACCCGCAACCAAACACCAGGGGAAACCTTAAATTGATCCCATAATGCATTTAAATTTGCCTTTAGTTAAAGAGAGTTAACACGTAAGGGAGCCATTTATAGTTCTATATTTGCCTCTGTTTGTGCTGATTTTACCATTTAGGTCCTTAAAATAAGAATAATTACAAATGAACTGGATTTCAGTCCCTTTCAAGCTATCTCTACTTATTTTTATTTAAAATTTGACAAGACATTTTTCACTCACAGAAGAACTTGGTACCCCTATTTAATAGTCGGACCCGATGGAAAGAAACAAGAGTTATTACTTAAATAATTTAAGCATGATGTAACCTGTTTTATTGGAATGCATAGCCTCAGTCCATTCCCCAGAGTTTTACCAACTCCTCAAAAGGGCGTCCTCCTTCAGAAGATTCAGCAAGGTAATTGCATTGCTAGAATTAGACTTATGGAATTTCTTTTTAACCCAGCTTCCACACTCTTAAGAATCCACTGCTTTACAGCCTAACCGTGGATGAGTACAGTTGCTTATGGCCCTCCTATTAACATCCATTGGCTTCGGCTTCAAAGCGACTTCATCGGGAGATTAGGTAAAAACGCAAAATGCAGTCGGCCAACAAGTCAAAAGTATGGGAGATCCAAAGGTAAAAGCAAATCAAGCATCAGAATACAGAATACAGAGTTCCTCAGATCCTAATTTTAAAAAATGCACGGAACACATCCCTCCAAAAAAAAACAGTCGACAGGATCAAAGACACTCGAATCGTATTGGTTTGACCGTAAACTTAGATTTTATTGGCTTTTAGGGTTTATAAATGCAGTAAGTCATTCATTCAGTGATACGGCGCAGAATTGTGGGGTCACAATTTCAGCATGTCCAACTTTACAGTAAAAAAAATCCTGGGCCTCCTAGATCCTGAACAACCCCAACATCTGGCAACGCTGCAGGCAAGCGGCATTGTCCACCAACTTAGTTTATCATTCTTTATGTTCAGCCTTGTTCGCATACATTTGTGCCTCAGGCTTTTATACTTTTGTTACTACTTTTTGGCTCTCGGTAATTATAAGTTGAGGATGGACTTATTTGTTGTCCCTTAAGGGTGTCCTTTTCTGTAGCCGCAGTGGCATACCTGACGCACTTACAGTAGAAAAAGCTCTGCACTATTTTTTCACCAATTTTTGTCACACCCGCACACTAGTCGGTGTTGACACTTAAAAACTTTTGCACCGTGCTTCTCATCTGCGACATTGCTATTTTTACCATTGCAAAGCCGTCCCAACGACAACGCAATCGCACCTAGTCGAGCCAGCCTGGGTGGCGTCAAAGAGGTCCCAATTGCATGCTAAAATAGCACACTCGACATGAATAAGTCCTTGATCCAAACAAATGTGGAACTAACGTCTAGTAGTATGCAGATGATCGCGTTCTAATTCCGGTCGTTTTGTTTCACAGGTGTATCAAATACGGAAGCCCAAGTTGTACCTGAGGGAGGGACAAACTCGCCTCCCCAAGAATTCGCCTTAACGACTTCGTTAGCAACCGTGCAGCAGCAAGTGGAACGAGCAACACCACTCACATCATAAAAGAGGAAAGAGACGGTCTTTAATTTGGCTAAGCCTCCAGCATGTGCAAGATCCAATTCCCTCCTAATGTGTTCGCCACAGAACAACAGTGAAGACAAACAAACCCAACAGAATCCTTTGCCACCAAAATGGCTGAAAATTAATGAGGCCACTTCTAATGAATCGGATATCTTATGGGCAATGCCTGTGTTTCCCCCACGCAGTCCACAATCGGCTAGCACGCCAAAGCCTGAACTACAACAGATATCCTACACCGACGTGCCTTTGTCTCCAAAGCGAGGTGGAAGCTCAGGTCAACCTCAAACTACCACTTCATTGCCGACCATCCCAGCACTAAACCCACTCCTATTTGACACCTTGTCAAAGTTAAGTCAGCAGCTACTACAACCGCAGGTGCAGCAACCATTTGCACCGTTAAGTACGCATCATCATCTTCCTATAAATGCCTTATTACATCCAAATTACTCTGTTCCCCACCAACTTGCTGCCACGGCATCTACAACACCGACCTCAGAACAACCTCAGGTACGTTGGACAGAATCTGAGGCACAAAGACAGGGTAGACGCAGGGTTCTCTTCACTTCCTACCAAATCGATGAGATGATGAAATACTTTGAGAAGAAAAAATACATCAATGAGCATGAGCGCAAAGAACTTGCACGTCGCATCGGCTTGACGGGGACTCAGGTTGGTCGAGCATTAGGGTACCAAACGAACTGTTTACTCGACAGTTATTAGTGTGTAGTGATTAACTATCTACGATCGAGTTGTCAAACCTCGTCATGCTTTTGACTTTTCTGTTAGGTTAAGATATGGTTCCAGAACCAGCGCTACAAAACAGGGAGGGCCGGTGGCGAGAATTCTGGCAATGAGGCGTCTCTAGCACAGCCGAATGCTCATAACACAGGCAAAGAAGCGTTACATCAACAAGCTCGGCAGACTCAGTGACAGCTGTGGAACCACTGTTTTCAATCCAAACAGGGGCCCCAACAAACAATAATACCGTTGGAGTTTGCCCCTTCAGGAAAGGATGGCGACATGTTGTCGAGGCAAAAGCAGCAGTTTAGGATGCTTGCGGAGCGGGTTTAGAATAGGCTTGCTGCTGAATTTGACCAAAAGCAGGATGATAGAGACGAGGATATGAGGAACTATGTGAAGCTGACAAAGCGAGTTATTCGCCTTTTCTATAAAGTGTCTGCGGACTGGCCTCAGCTGTCTTTCATGGAGTGGCTGCAATGTTGGCGTTTTACCTGTTTTGTAATCCGCATAGCCTGCCTCAATGGCAGCTACCTTGTGGATTTTAGTTTTAAAAAATAAATTGATGACTCTAAAGTTGTTCTCATGAAGGGCTATGCATGAAGTTGGAAGTCGCTAAAATGAGTTGGGCAAGCAGTTTAACCTAACTCTTTTTCGAGCTGTAGAGCACATTGAAATTAGCCTGTAGTTGGATGATAGAGGCCCACGGCAGATGTTGCAATCCAGTCAATATGAAAGGTCAGTTAGTTTTTTTCTTGCAAAGACGATTAAGCAATTTGATTGTAGGTCATTTGCATCTGTTTCACAGCCCGCATAAGACCTTTAACGTTGTTGGGTCAGATGTAGGGCTCAGTTCGACATCACACGCAGATCGCATTTCGACAACCATACTGTAGCCAATCAAAGGTCTAATAATTGGCACGTTTACTGTTACGCCTTTCATTAGGGATATTAGGTCTTACTTAACTCAGCATCATCATTCGTCCTCCTCTTCTTCTTCCAACAGCGCCACGTACTCATTTGCTTCTACCGTTTTGGAGGTGAGAATCCACGCAGGGTGATGTAGCACAAATAGAAGCGATGACGACGCCCAACTCATCGAAGAGGTAGGAGGCGATGCCTATCAAATTTTATGCCCACTTTTTATGTCACCTTCAAGGTCTACAGATCAGTCTACTCCCGAAACTCAAACGCGCTAAGTCAACTTTCTCACAGTAAAGCATGCACAATTGTCAACACGCAGCTCATTGCTGCTTCAACTGACCTCGCTCCTACCCAAAACACCCGTGAATTGGTACCAACCGAACTGAGTTTTAGCAAATGAAGCTGCAAGAGAGATTGAGAGAGACTGGGATGATACGTGGCCCCAACCAACCACCACCATTCAGCGTCCACTTTTAAGCCGCCAGTTTATTGCAGACACTTCGTAAAGGTGTGGAAGGAAAACGCTTCTGCTGCAATAATAAAAGTAATTTCCTTAAGAATTAAGGCAAATGGGACTTTTTTACTTTAGTGTACCACTTTGACCGTTTCCGATAAGGTACCGCACATTTAACAGCGACGCAGAGAAAATTCGAAATTCCCTTTACACATTGACCACTCATCACCACAGTATTTGACAACACTGATTTAACTTAGGAGGTAACCACAACATGGAATCCGATGGCTCATCGGGACGGAATCCTACCCTCTCTAGCGAAGATTGAATGAGTCAGAAGGTGTGAAACCTGTGTAACCGTCGCATGGGAGGTGCGTCAGCACTTAGTGGTCGAGGGACGACTGAAGCTACTCAGGCCGTGCGTTAACGCATGCTGACCTCGCAATAGTGAATGTTTTGTGGTAAGTTGTAGTTACTCTGCAGGCATGTACAAAAAGGAGCTTACATCGAAAACCGTCTAAACTTCAATGGAAAGGTCACAGTGTCCTCAAGGAAATAAAATAGAGTTGCACTGTCTCAACAATTATTCTATGCATCAGTACAGTGAGATGCAAAAGTGGTTGCATCTCACCCAATTCATTGTTAGGTGAACTTTACTTGCCATGTTTCGAATCTCACAACTTTGGGCAAAAAACCGAACTACTTTGAGAGCGCTGGATTCGAAGGAGGAAAAGTAGCATTGCGAAGTAAAATTTCTTGTAAATTAACAATAGGATTCGCAAAGGAATTTCGCTGTCGTGTTTGACTGCAGTGCTGCGCCTGTTACCTTATCGTTATTGCATAACGATGCCTCTGAAACGCCAAATGTAACAGTTGTGCTAGTGTGAAAATTGACTCGTTTTTCAAGAAGAAGAGTTGAGTGACTCGAAGTACATTTAATCAAACCGTAGTTTTTCTCATATCAAACGGCATTCAACTCAATGGAAAAAAGTCTGGAATAGTAGCTGCTCCCTTCCAAATCATTCCCTTGTTTTCGTCGATTCTACTGACTTCTGGAATATGCCAGTAGACTCATCTGCACTGCACGTCAGCAAAATACCTCTTGTCCTTAGTCTTGAAAATAGCCTCCAAGTGCTGCACTTAACTTGATGCTTCGAAGAAGCACGAACAGCTTTGGCTTTAATTTGCTTCAACACAGGCAGAAGGGCGAGCTAGGTTCTGCACTTAGGAACTCGGTATTATGTAGCAGTTATATCACCTAAGGAGAAAAATAAATGCCAGTGTTCCCTGTTTTGTAGCGGCCGAATCCAAACAATCAGCCTCACAGCTAGCCTTTGCAGGTTGCATAAACACTTGCAACCTGGACTCTGCTAGCACTGATAATGTGGTTACCACCCCATTGTTGCATCTATTCGACTCCAACGACCCTAATCATAAGGAAGATATGAATTCAAAGAGCCAAACAATCAAACATTCTGTCACTGGGTACATCTTAGTCAGAGTGGGGTCATCTCTCGCCTGGCACTTTGACTTGGTCAAAGGTATATTTTTATCAAACAAAATGAGTGATAAAAGTCCAAAGTATTGAATATACAATTCTGCGGATGTGCAGGCTAAATAGACTCACATTTGATGGCCTATTCACCTCTAAATATCAGCTGAAACTAGTGCACTTTTATTTTTGCTTGCATTCAAGTCATTTAATCTATCCTCACTATGATTTATAGAGTCAAACCCAAACAACCGCCTATATGGAGTTTAGGAGGAGGCTGAGAATATGACAGTGAAAGTAAGGTCGTGCAATCTCTTGCAACATTACGACACGCCTTCGAGTGCTTGATTAGCCGCGCCTGTTTTTGAAGAGAGGGTGCTCCCTGTAACACCTTTGGAATGTTGCAGGAAGATCTATACCGCAGTCAAATGATCCACAAAAAAGGAAGCCATGGCAGAATATGGCGTCCACTTTCCATCTCGATTGTAAAACTTAAAGGTTAATTGACTTGACAGAGGCAAAAGTGAATGCGGCAGGTTGCTTGCTATTGTCATTGTGAGGACGCTTAATTTAATTCCGTTTGAAACGCTTAGGTCTCATAAGGTAAACACGTCGACAGTTCGACTTTTTGATCTACCACTAGATGTGGGATGGATACCACAGCCGTCTCACCAACTAAGCAGGATGACAGTGTGGGCTGTGCTACCAACCCCTCTTCTTCCAACGCCTTGACTTTAGGGGTCAAGATGGTATGAAGAGGCACGCTGCCACCTAAGTCAGTGGACCCAGCTAGTCAAAAGATCAGAAAATACTCACAAGCAGTCGCTTTTGAAATTAGTCCGAGGGGTTGACAAGCAGGATGTGAATGGAAAAATGAATGTTGAGTGTTGTCTTTGGGCTGCTGCACCCACTCCGACATCAATCTGACCTATATGGATGCGATGATTCGTCTACGCACAATTTTATTTTGCTGATTCCCAAATTTTCTCTTTAGCCATTTACTAAGCAGACCATGAACAAGTTTTAATGCAAACTGATGACCCTTGCTCTCGAAATAGTCTTTTAAGATACATCTCTCTCTAACCCAGTCGCCATTTTCTAACCATGGTGAAGAGAACACGATCTGTCGAGCTCATTCCAGGCATGAAGACAGGTCGTGCAAATGTGAGTGGCCTGACGCCTTCATCTCATTGGTTTATGCGACTTGTATGATTAGGCGTGTGAGAGCTTGCAACCGATTAATTGACGAATTTATAGAAGCTAATACTTCCAAAGCCAGAGTACTCCGGCTTCAAAACTCAGCAACACCTAGAAGCACCTGATTCTTTAAAAGCGGCATTCATAGTGTACACTAACCACACTTGTGTGGCGCTTCTTCTTTTATAGGTTGCAGCATGAGCGATCACGACATTGAAAACAACCATTTAAACAAATGTGGTCACTTGGCTCCCGCCAGCCTAAATATGAGATTGAAGAATGGAGGTAGAAATCGCTACGTCAGTGCCGTTCTTCAGCATCTCATGGCGACAGAGCCGCTGGTGTTACATTTGCATCGGCACGCCAAGATATCCGACCATACGTTGTTTTTAATGTTTCATTATTATGAGGACTGCATACCCTTAGACTACCATGAAAGGCGTATAATGCAGAAGGCATTTTGGGTGACGGTGGCAACGATGAATTCGTCTACTCTGTGTCAAGTGAGTTTGATATAATTAAAGCCGGAAGGCAGACAGCGACATAATTTAGTTGATCTAGAAAAGCCTTCTGGTGCCTTGCAGTGGTCTGCAATTCGGTTTCCATGAGGACGCTTTGCTTAATCGCAGGGGAAGGAATGCTGCTATGGCAGAGCAGGAAAACTCACCTAATTCTCTCCGTTGTAACATCATTCGGTGCTGTTTATTGGTCTGAAAAATACTAAGTGTTACTTTGAATGACATCTTTCCAACTTGTCTACCATGCATACCACTCAAACAACTCGCCTCTGAGTTTTCATTGTGGTAAAGTACAGTGTGTGCCACAGTGTGTGTGGCATGATACACAAGAGAGGAAGAGCTTTGTGATGGAAACACATGCACGTGCAGCGTCTGTCAGAAGCCACAGTCGGCCACGAGGCTCATTTGCATCCGTCAAGCACCTCTCATTCCCATTGTCTAATAAAACAGGATAATGGACTTACCGTCACTTCCCTCTTGGAATCAACATTCTTTCAACCACGCTTCACTTAGAGTAGCTCAATGCCAAACGCAATCTCTACCTAAATAACTGCCATTTAAAATGCGCTAAGCATTAACTGCACCAAATAAGTTACTGAGGCTCAGCTGGAAGGTAAAAATTCAACACAATTTCCAGCAGAGTTATGAGCCTCCTAACAGGGCCCCATCATTGAGGTGCCATTGTGTTTGAGAGTCAACTCCTTAATAAATAGCAGCGAATACTTCATTGTAGGTTTCATCCACCTCAATCTACAAGACTCTTCCTCCTTCAAACTATGGTGACGTTGTTGTCAGGAGAATCGCTCAGCTCACAAATGGATCCGTTATCCACTGGAAGGTTCGGGATCGCTAAGCGAATATGTGTCTCTTCTGAACATCCATCTGCATTTATTTTTCGCAATGATGTCCATATTTTTATGAGGTCAGTTTGATTGTAAGGAAGAGGTAAGAGTAGGTTGATTCCAGGATGCTGGATATAAAGTAGCCCGTTTAATGCTACAATGGATGCGACGTAAATAAAAAGACCGCAGCGAACGTGTTGGGTGGCAAGGCTTGGTGATGCTTGAAGCGCTCTAGAGGGGGCGTATAAAGTCAAAGGTTTGCATCCTATTAGAAAATAATTTGGCACCAACTTGTTTTCGTGCTGTAGAGAGCATTGAAAATGGTCTGTGGTCAAGTGATAGGCACCTACAGCAGATGCTAGCATCCAGTCATCCAGTTATTTTTGGCGTCATCACGGTCAAAGAATTTGGATGCAACTCATTTCCATCTGCTTTACAGCCCAGATTTAAACTGAAAAATTTTCAGGTTAAGTGAAGGGCACAGTTCAACACCACACGCAGATCTTGATTTCGATGACCAGATTGTAGCCAATCAAAGGTCTAATTATTAATACGTTGACGGAAGACAAATGTGATCATGCAGGCAAGAAGGAAGGTGGAAGTTGTGCCATCCTATTAGAGGCATGGGAATCCATTCGACTCAGCATCCTCATTTGTACTCTGTTACTTCTTCCTCTTGCAACAGAGCAATGAACTGCCTCGCTTCTATCGTTTTAGAGGTTGGAGTCCACGCAGGCCGATGCATCACATACAGAAGCGATGGCGACACCAAATCCATCGAAGCGGTGCGAGGTAATACCTATCGGAGTTGAACTTACCTTCCATGTCACTTTCAAGGTCCATGGGTCAGTTTACTTCCCGAAACCTCTTTTCGCATGGACAAAATGGCTTGATCGGTACCTTACGACCAACATCTCAAATATGCTAAACCACCTTTCTCGCATTTAAACACGAATTTCATTGCCAACAAGCGGCTCAACGCCGCTTTGATTGATCTCTACCTTGCCCAAAACATCCATGAATTGGTGTCAACCAAGATGAGTCCTACTAAACGAAGTGCATACTTAATACATAAAATCGCTCCTAACAAGAAAGAAGAGTTAAATAGCTAAGGTATTATGCTGATCAAATTATAATTTGTGGTAACTTGCGGCCTCATGCAATCAAACGCATGGTCGAACAAGCTGTCGAACTATGATGGCGTCAACCTAGATGGTTGCCCACGAAACCTATACTAATATAATAGGTGAAACTGTAATTGCAAGTACAGCACAAAGCGTACCATATGTTTTATAATTTTAGTAAAGTTAAGCACACCAATTATTACGAATAGGAATTATCGAAAGTATAGTTATACCATGCAGGACCTTGCTTACTTTTTAACTTTTGCGCAATTTCTAAGTGACGTGTGTAATATTTTGTTTGTTCGGACTGCCGGTTACATTTACGGTCACTTAAGTAGCCATATTGCCTCAGTCGCGTGGACTGGCCTCTGGGCCATGCTATGAGCCCCGTTCCCTCTGTTTATTGAATATATATGTATACTCTGCCCTAGTATTACGCCTTCTTTTGCTTCTGAGGAAGTCTCGCGACGCTACGATATGACTTGTAATAAAGTACTACTTTATCAGTAAATTTTTGTGAAATTAGATTTGAAGATAGTAAACGTCTGCAGATGAGCGAAATTTGTTCCTCATAGGAAAATTAGTTGTGATGTCATGGGTGCCAATTACATTTAACTTGCAGACCAGTTGTGATGCTCCTTTGCAGTAGCCTGCTTGTCTAATGAGTGGCGTTCTCTAGGTCTCAACCACTGCACACTCGCTAAAAGGCTGGGGCCATGCCAGTAGCCAAGAACCTGCCGTACCTAAAATAGATATGTTTACAACAACGCTTAAATGCAGGCGAGAATAGAATCATTAATTATATGGTAAATTACATGGGCACTTTAAAAGCCTTAAAATTGAACCTCCACTCGGTGACATGAGATTCGGAACGTGGCATTAATAGGAGCTTTTCCCCAATGGAGAAGCAAATTTTTACATATGCCAATGGGAGTTATGAGCTGTTATCTACACACTCTTGCCAAGAAAACCTTTGCTAAAGTGCTTAATTTACAAGATATAATTGTGTAAACATGATCTAATTTAATAGAAACAGGAAGATGACATAATATTTCTTTACTGTTCTAGAAGAATCACAAGTAATTTAGTTTGAAATATTAAGGTGAATGAGAAACGCGCTGACATTTTATATTCTAGCACTGCATGTTTTGTAAAAGATGAGATAAACTAAATGCTACAGTGCTAAAACCAAAATGCGTGCTAAAGGATGCAGAAACCTAACAAAACTTTTGCTTCATTATGCAACTTACAAAAGTGTAAACTACTTATGACACATTTTAGGAGATTTTTTCGGATTGTTTAGCTGCATCAGTGGAAGTTGTGGCTCAAGACCAGCGCATTTTCGAGTGGCCTTAAGGGGAAGGTTTTGGGTGGTTTTTTCATTTGGCTTCATCAAATAGCCTCTCGAGCCAACGAAGAGGAGATTTCCTTCCTTCGGATAGTACGGATATCTAATTCCTTGGTTACCGCTCGATTTAGGATGACTTCATTTGTCTACCCTGTCTCTCACATGGTCTATCCGAGTGGTTGTGCTTGGGTGCGGAGGGCGTTGGGAACTGAATGTGTTCCATAAAAAGCATTGCGAAGGAGGTTATTGTGCCTAGTTTACTAATGGTCACGACATTACAGTGTTGACAATACCGTGCCTCCGATTCATTAAAAAAAGTCTTTTAAATTCCTTTTTATTGATGTGAAAGTTCACGCAGTCGCTTGACGTTTCACTTACGCTTATTATGTTCTTACCTGCTACTTTAGAAAATAATTGATAGGCATATTGAAATAATTTTAGTATTACTTATGCGTGCAAATTGCTATCTTGTTTAGCCCAATCGATGTGATGTTCATGAATACATATTATGATGAGAATTTTTGTTTTGAAACCGCTAAGTTTAGCCCTTAATTTTGCTTACTAATTTGCTCGTATACAAGATTTTAAAACTTGACTATGTTTTAATACATTCTCCTCCCTGATTTACTATCTGACTGCTATTACTAGCATTGCTTTTTGCTTATTTAAAATGCAATTCGTCGTTTGTTATAATTAACGCCAGACCATTATAAGTTACTCTGAGGAATATGTTGAAGCAGTTCAATGCTAGTTTAAGTGTGGCGATCTCAGGGGTGTGCATTTTTCATAAAGCATTAAGAAAGGAAACACAAAGTTCTGTATTCTTCGTTCGCTAAATGGAGCCCCTAGATCCACTTGGCGCCTTGCTAGTTCAAGCCAAGCGGCTTTGTCTTGCATCCTGCTTTAGATGGAGTGACCTTTAGTCTTGGCACTTACCTTGGTCCTGATTAGAATGACTTTTTATTAGCCTTGGTGGAAAAGCCCGCCATCCAAGAGAAAAGAGGACTGGGGCGTTGTTATGCTGTCATGCTGTTATGCTGTTACACTGTCTTTGAATCGGTGATGATTTTTAGCCAAATGCGGCAATTCTATCGGTGAACAGAATGTTGGAGCAAGATAGACTAAGGGTGGGTGTAATTTAATGATAAGCCCCTCTCGGTCCCAGTGTGGTTTCGCTTTAACTCCCTCGTCCCTTCTTACTTTACAGACATGGCTTTCGGTGGCAACGTGATTCGCCTCTTTCACGGCGACGAGTGCCTGACAATGCAGGCTGCTGCAGATACAAAAGGGGACCGGATCATCTCCAATGAGGCCACTTCGTCTTCTGAGTGAGTACCAGCTACTGATTAAAACACATGGCTGCCAATACTCCCTAGGGCCAAAGTACGAAACCCGAGGTCGGGAGTGTGGCAAAACTTTAGCCTCCCTTAAGTTATGATCCTTTACAAATCGAGCCATTCACACCATATGTCCTCCCTCATGCCGTTTTGATATAGTGTCCAGCCATTATGGAGTGGAACCGCCCCCTCTTTCAAAGGAGGCCTGCTGACACCCACTACCGAATGGTTGGAGGGGTCCCTAAATACATCATAGGAATACCGAGCCAACATGGCTCCTTCATTAACGTAATAGCAGCATCTCCATAGCATTATCATGACAACAGCAAAAAACTGCAACCAGATTTAGCGCGAAAGCCAGCGCATTGAAGGGCTGGTCAGAGATGTCATTCCGCTTACGGCCAATTGGCATTGTGCACGAGTATACGCTACTTCATTAAAAGTAGGGCCAAATCGTGAAGAATTCATGACTCTAACTTTATAAAATATGCACACACGGCAAATTATTTACTTTTTAAATGCGTGCTGTAAGCTAACCATTGAGTGGTTTGTCGATCACCTAATGAAATGCCATTTCGGTTACCAACATTTCGTGATGCACCAACTGGGCTCGGTGTCAGATCACGCCCCAGCGTTGTGGCAAACTGAAAACACCAAAATCAAGTGGTGCTTAGGCTCCTTCTCGTGGAAGGACGCGGTGCGCTTGCTTCATGTTACAACAGGTCGGTATTTGGGCATCACGTCCTCGGGCTCGGGTGGGAATCCCTCCGCGCCTGGCCAAATCGATGCAATGTTGCTTTCGCCCACCGAATCGGATGATGCCGCCACGGTTTTCTACATCAAACAGACCAAGGTGGGCGGATTATGTATCGGTTCTACTATGCTTGTTTACCCACTGCCTTCATTAAAAGGTCCATCCACCCACGGCTTCCGATTCTGGGCAAACTGTTGTAGTTCTATCCAGCCTACTATCTTCCCTTTGGTTAAACGAGCCGACACGGTGGAAGTGAATGTGTATATTTGAAGGCTTTGGGTAGAACTGTATTGTTTACAATCTCTTGCGTAGTGACAGGATGACAAGAAGATGGTGGAAATCGACCGCGAGCATGAGGGCATGGGTATCCAGACGTGTGTTTGGGCGAGTCCCTGATCTACCTTCAGCACGCTGCACTGGGCTGGTGGTTGTCTTACGAGTCTTACGAGACGAAGAAGCGCGGTGTAGGCAAGGTGGGGGAGAAAAAGGCTGTCCTGTTGGCCGAGGTTTCCACGGATGCTTTCTACAGTTTAGTTCGGGCGCAGGAAGAGGAGTCTCCCTCTGCTGCTGCTATTCGTCGCTCAACCGTCGTCTTCTCCGCCTTTAATCATAGTCTAGACGCTCTCGCCAGTGCAGATGACCTTGATGGTGTCGGTGTCGCTGCCGGTGGTGGCAGAGGTGCAGCAGGTGCGTCATCATCTCCAGCATAGGGATTGGAGGGCATGCCCTTGAATTTGGGCGAAATGAATCAGTGTCTAGAGTACCTAGTTATATTTTTCGCTTAGCCAGAGATCCATGAGGAGCATGAGGCCAGACAGTCGAAACTGGCGGCTCTGACAAATGGACAGGACCTTTTCCAGGCGAGTTAGTTTAAAAACTCCTCAGTAAGGCCTTTCAGCGTACAAGCTAAGAGAATAGATAGCTAAAGCATGGCACAGCGATAGACGTTAAGGTTTTAAAGTCATCCTTCACTATGAAAACAAGTATTTACTTAAATTTTCGGTCTAGTTAGCAGTATACCCATGTGGCACCACCACTGTCATTGTTTAACCCTTTTAAGTCAACAGGAGGAGGGCATGATCAGCCTGGTGTTGGAGACCATAGATAAGTTCACTAGCATCTTCCGTAGTCGTCGTGAGTTCGCTCTTGCCGTCGGTGAGGAGCGAAGTGATCGATTTAGTGACCTTGTCAACTACCTCTACCTCCTGTTGGCCACTTTGACCCGTGGAAACCGCGAGAACTGTGCTCAATTTGCTGCACCCGCACGACTTGACTGGCTCTTTAATCGTCTCGAGTTGCAGCAGAGCTTAGCAGAGGGCGCCCCTGATGCACTGCATTGTGTGGTGACGAACTCGGACGAGGCGTCGAATGTCAACACGGCTCAGCACGCCACACGCTGATTGGACAGCTGGATAAGCAGGGTTATGACCGCCGGGTGAGTGTAGCGAATAGCTTTTGCATGGAAACTCGCTTTATATCCCGTTTTCATGGGATCCGGTTTGGCAAAAAGGAATCGAACCCTCCTACCACATCTTTTATTCCATCTTTTAGGTCCTCGGGGTACTCTCTTCCAGCTGTATAGGCCGGCAAGGCGGAGCTGTACGCCTGAATCAGGACCTCATCAGCGAGAGTCTTCTACCCGAGCGCGACCTCCTTCTGCAAACTAAACTATTGTCACAGTCTCGTTGAATTTGAACCGGTAGGTAGTAGCACACTCGATAAAATCCCCTGACGTCTGCTGGCTTTTTTAGAGATGCAAGTTAATTTGTTAAAAATGGAATTAAAACTAAACCGAAAATATCTAATGCCAGCGTGTCATATCGTTTTCCTCTTAGAGTTTATTGATGCACACCAAATGATACTTCGAGGTGTTCATCGACGCCATCGGGAGCGTCACCCACCAATTCCCCGTCATGGGCATCGGTTGGGGCAACACGGACGGCTACGCACCACAACCCGTCAGTAGACGTGGTTGTGGGAGGCCTTCTACTCTTTCGCTTTCGATGGACAGAACCTCTGGATTGGTGGAATGGCAAAACAGGCGCTTTTCATGTCTGGAGTGGGAGGTAAAGGCCTAAACCGACGGAGTTGTATCGCTCCCTCTGCCATTTTGACCACAGCATCCAATCGGAGTTCAATTTTGAAATGAGGAGATGTTACCTGTTGCCTCCTTGATCTCACTAAACCGGTGAAGGACTACTTTCGGGTGAGGCAGAGGGGCGAAGGTGCACATGCTGAATGGCGGGTCGTTTAAATGGGAAAAATCCATGAATTCTCTGCCAGGTCTATACCTCTTCTTGCATCCTAGCCATCCTCATCCAGTGATATAGTGTGATGTCTGCATTCTAAAGGTGTAATATTTATCTGTAACGCGTTTACACGCTATCTCAGTCTCGATTGCAACGGGATCTTGGGCCATGCAACATTTCTGACACTATTCTCGCACTTCGCATGGGAAATATCATGATATTTTTTGAGGTCATTCCGTGGTCGCAACTCTGTTCCCACTCCGACAACAAAGTAGTGGCAGTAAAATAAAATTTAACTCGCGACTAGCAGCGTAGGAGGTAGAACCCTGCTAAAAAACACTTAAGTAGATGGGGTTTCGTTCAGGCACTTCGAGCCTCTGCTCAATAAATGAGTACATGGGGTGGATAACGGTGCTAATGGGCTGCGAAGATTAAAATCTCTTTGCCCCATTGCCCTGCAACTCCAGCAACCTTCCGGTGGTTTGACTAAATCAGCATAAGTACAATCCCTATTTACTTGCAGAAAACGTCAGTAGTGATGATTTAATTAATACCTGCAGTCGGAATAAACGAACACTATGTTGAATTGGGTGCCGCAACCTTCACCTTCTATTCAGTTTTAAAGGATCTTTAGGGTCGTTGCACTCCCGAATTGGGCGCTTCCAAAAGCGAGTCGGTGAGAGGTCGTGCAATCCTGTAATCCCTTGTCTTGATGCTGGATTTAAGGGGAGTGCTCTCGTCAAGGTTCATTCTTTCCCTACCGAAATTAAAAATGCGGGCTAGTGGTGCAAACAGACTCGTACTTAACCAACACGAAGTTGCTGGCTGATGTGACAAGTGTTTTCTATAATTCTATCACTCCTAATTCAGCTTGAAATGATGCCATGAAAAATTTGATTTATTATTTGTTTATTTGTTTATGGTCTCACCGATTTGGGCACGTTTGTCAGTCTCCTCGAAAATGTTTTCCTTCCTGATGTGCGTGCAGTCACGCTACTTGATTACGTAGGTCGTACAGAGCCCTCACTTTCGGTAATAGGGAGGCCTACTTTTGGTCTTTAAATAACCCTTCAATGAGCCACTCCTTTTTGCGTTTTTAGGCACAGAGTGACGTCACCGCGAGTGACACGACTCTGGCATTGAATCGGTGCATCTGCAATTCGGTCTTGCCCCAATACACTCGCTAAGCTCACTTCCTTGCTGCAAACAAAGTAGCTGCTTGCCTACTTGAATCCACGCTCCATACTGCCTACCGTTTAGCCACCTGCCATTTAATAACTAACAACCGAAGAGACGTGGCTAGCGACTTTCTCGTTGCCTTGGTCAAGCACACAAAGCCTTTTTCGATAACCAGTCTCATTCGCAAGATCGCCAAGAATATGCGTACTGTTGGACTAGAGGTCGCTACGAATTCACTCCTGCTTAACTGCGTTTAGCAAATATTTTACGCAAGCATCATTTTTCCTCCCTTTT
>JADWOT020001632.1:0-62544 GCA_036345935.2 Taenia hydatigena | reverse complement strand
CTCATCAAAGTGCATAAACGACAAATAGCGTGCATAAATAGGGCTTATCACATGCATATAATGTTAAGTCTACGCACCTATAAATTGGCGAGTCTCTTCTGCCACACATCCACAATAATCACAGTGACGTAGCTTTCTCTGCCTACCAAGTCACAAAGCAGGAGCTACGGCACGTCACACAGCCTCAACGAAGCACCCGTTCTTTGCAGAGTGGGAAGAAAAACTGCCAATATGCCGTTTCTTTTGTTCATTCATCCCCATTTTGAGAGATAAAATTCGGTGTCTACATCCACCTATCACAAGCGTCACCAAATATTTCATTCAAGAAGCAACCGAGATTTAAAGAAACCATGCCAATCGAGGCGGCGGACGATAGAGTAGGCTGCACGTTGGCGCCTCAGTCGAAGCAGTCTTTACGGACTTGGCTTAGGCCTGTTCCTGTCACGTTTACTGAAGTTACAGTAGACGACATTTGGTTCGCCAGTGGATAAAAAGAGAAGATACAGCAGCTGTATCTGCGTCCAACGAGTACGGCAAATTCTACCGACGGGACTACTATAGCAGTTCGGAAAATGCGGCTGTCATATTGTATTTGTAAATCGACTTCGAGAAGAGGGTACATAACGAATTCACTGAGGCACAGCGCAGATTAAACCAACTTCTAGGCTGGAATAGAGAGCACAAGAGCAGGTAAACTTAAAATTCGGCATTTTTAGTAATCTCTTGGGGTTTACTAAATACATCACCACAGACAGATGCATTATTGTCATCCTTAGGGTTCGGTTAATCATCAGTAACGTCACCTGAAGCCCAAACTAAAGCAGCTTCCCTCATTCTTAAACAAGCAGAGCTCACCCAACTGTAATGCATCCGCAATCAAAACAAGCAACGCGTCCGCCATATTGGCATACGGCATACTAAACACGCCCAGTGACCTTGAAACTGCCAAGTTAGAACAACCACTGTCGAGTAATTACCTTTCAATTTTGAAAAATTCATTAAACGTGTACGAAGCACAGCTGAATTTAGGTTAGGAAATACTGCTGAAATTGATCTATGCGATAATATTAAACCAAATATGGTTTGCTTTTGAAAATAGGTTACTTAAAAAGTGTTATGCAATTACAAGAAGCGGCATGCTATTATGGAAACATTGTACATCATCTAAATCCTACTACTTACGTAGCGTCTTAAGGCTCCCTTGAAGCCACAAAAAGGATAAACCAGGGCAGAATATACGTAGTCCACAGACAGAGGGGCTTGAAGTTGCTAACATGGCCCGGAGGCCACCGTACGCGGCTAGGGTAATATGTCCACCTCTGTTCCTCTCACCGAAACCGGCAGTCCAAGTAAACGAAGTATTAAGGTTGCTACTCTTTTCCTTGCAGCGTCGTCCTTGCCGCTTCCCTTGGTAGATCTCCCGCGTCAGTCATCACAACGCAATCAGTGCTGCGAGAAGCACCCACGGGTTGACTGTGCGAGTCGTCAACATTCGATGTGATTGAGGCGATGCTTAACACCAACGTCAGTGACCCCTCTCGGCAGTTCGATTTGACCTAGAGTTTTGTTCAGCTTGGGAAATAAGAGATTCTGTCGGCCGTCAGCATGTCCTTAGGGAGACGTTAGCAAGCCACTCTCCTTTAGCAGGTATATTAGGAGTAATTTCCGGACCGATATCTTTCCAGGTGATCCACGGCTGGCATCGCCTCATTCGTTAATAGTTATCTTGTAGAACACGGAGATGGAGTAAATGCCGAAGACGGACGTCGTTCTTAGCCCTTCTCCTATGGGAAGTTAGAGATGCTCCCATCCGTAACACATGCACAGGCAACAGAGATCGGGGTGGAAACCCTATAGAGTCGAGTCCGCCTTCCGCTGCCAGCAATATAGGATCCCAAGGCTTTCTTGAAGGCATTAGAAGGCAAAATACCAGGGGAGAATACATATGTTGAACTGATAGGGAATTGAGCTACTGGCATGGCCCGAAGACCAGCCTTTGCGGTTAGCAATATGGCCACCCCTGTGATCCTGACCGGAACCGACAGTTTAACTAAACAAAGTATTACAGCAATAGATGTATGAAATGAGCAAAAAAGTCCAAACAATCTTCTGCCTTGCTAAGTTAAATATAGCGTTTAATGTTTTTGTGATATTTAAATCAGTTTCATAAATTAGTTTGGCTGGGTATCCAAACACGTAATTTGGTTAAATTTTTAGTGCCAATTTAATCGCAAAGTCGTTAGTTGTGTGGTGGGGTTTAAAAAGTTTTTGAGATTGAAGGGAGCTAGGATTAAAGCCTCGTCTCTCTCAAATTGCGTGTACGCGTATTCTTAAGGTTGCTGTGGTATTTGCGCACATTTAGAGGACTAAGATTAGACCGTGCCTCTTGTGAAGTGCAACGTTTTTAAGTGTTAGCACATCTGATGAGGAGTGTTGAAAACTGCTACCAAACCGAGTGACTGTAAACTACACCAGAAGATGAGGAGGAGGAGAAATGTCGTCATTCAGAAGGATTTGGTGCCCACCTCTTTTACTCGGTGACCGATAACAAAACAATAGGAGGTGCCTAATCCTTCAAAGTGATGGTGAAGGCTTGACATTCGTTTGAGTGAAAACCTGTAAAGAGGAGGATGGAGGTAGTGTGCACATCTCTGTTCGACCCAAGCGACGTAGTGAGATGAATTGTTACTGACCATACAGAGCTTGCTAACTGAGAAAGGCATTCCTGTAAACGTAGTGTGGTGTGCGGTTTGTGGTATTCTTTGTTGGTTGGCCAAGGACTGTGTGTTGGTTTGAATTACATTCTCATTTCCAACTTGCCTATTATGCATAGCACCCAAACAACTTTCCTCTGGGTTTCCTTGCGGTAAGATACAGTGTGTGCCGCACAGCATCTTTGTCGCATGACAACTAGCCCACTCTTCCTTTAAGCGTATAACGATCCAAGACTTTGCAAGCATGAAATTAGATACAGTTACCACGATAATAAACTTACACATAAGACTCTTTGACCATGCATTTTACTGGAGAAGAGTGTGGCGCAGTGCACGGGAGGGGATGAGCTTCGTGATGGAAACACATACATGGGCAGCGTCTGCCAGAAGCCAAAGATGGCCACGAGGATCACTCGCGTTCATCCAGCACCTCCCGTTCTCATTGTCCAATTGAAAAGGTCAGTGGGCTCACGGTCACTTCTTTCTTGTAGTCAACATCCTTTTAGCCATGGTCTATTTTGAATAGTTTAACGAAAAACACAGTCTCTGCCCCAAAATGCCATTTAAAATGCGTTAAGTAATAAACGCTACTCTGCAAACCAGGAAGAGAGCTAGATAGCAGACGACAAGGTGGGTAAGGATCAAATACTTATCTCAAAATGCAGCACTGAATATTGCAAAGGGTACTAGAAAGTGGCAGTCGGATGCATCGACTGCGTCAACTAAGACATGAAAACTCCTTTTGGCAGGCAAAAATTTAACCCAATTTTCACATTATTTGTCGAAAAACAGATCCAGAATGCAATAGCACTTGCGACAAATATTCGCATCCCCCACACTTTTACACAGAGCATAATGGACCAGGCGCACCATCGGTCGCATTTCACAAGTCTTCTGCTACGTGCCCATGAGCAATGTGAATTACTACTGATTACGCTTCGGTAAACGAGTTGCTACGACCTGCATACGCTTGGAAGAAAAGAAAAACCTGAAGCCATTACGCTTGCAGATTTATAAAGGTGGTTTACTGGTCATTAGGGGCTTGTGACGGTTAGTGTTCAGCGACAGTGCTGTGGGCCTCCTAACAATGCCTCGCCAATGAGGCGATATTGTGTTAGCTGCAGTTCTGGTTCCTAAAATACCAAAACTTTGTTATAGTTTACATTCGACTCATTCTAAGACTTTTTTTACTTAAAGTTATGTCGACTTTGCTGTCATAAGACCCACTCATTTCACTTAGATTTCTGCTGCCTGCAGAAATGCTCCGCGGCGCTAGACGAATACGTGCCTGTTTTCAACATCCGTCCGCGTTTGCTTTTCACAATGATGTACACATATTTATGAAATCGGTTTGATTATAAAATGAGGTAAGAGCGGGATGATCTTGAAATGCAGATTATGATGCAGTTTATTCAAGACCACGATGGATGCGGCTTGAACAAAAAGACTGCAGCTAGTATGTGGGATGGCAAGGCATGGTAATGCGTGGAGCGTTCCGATGGAGGCATACAAAGTCAAAGGTTCTGCATTCTATGCAGAAATAACTTGGCAACGACTTGTTTTTGAGCTGTAGAGCACACTGGATTGGCCTGTGGTTGGATGGTAGGCACCTACAGCAGATGTTAACATCATGCCGATATCACGGGTCAGTTAGTTATTTTTGGTAAAAAAACACAACCAAACAATTCGGATGTAATTCATTTGCATCTTCTTCACAGTTTAGATTAAACCGTTAAAATTTTTAGGTCGGGTAAAAGGCATAGTTTGACGTCACAAGCCAATTTTGATTTCGATGACGAGGTTGTAGCCGATCGTAGGTCCAATGGTTTGCACCTATTCGATTGTGCTATCAACTTTGAGATATTTATCCACGCAAGACAAATGCGACCTGCATTAAGAAGGCAAATAAAAGTTAAGCCCCCTGTTAGCAACATGGAATTTCGCTAAAATCATCATTTGTCCTCCCTGACTTCTTCCAACAGAGCAATGTACTGCCTCACTTCCACCGTTTTGGAGGCGAGAGTAGACGCAGTCGATATGCCACATGCATAAGCAACGACGAGGCTAAACTCGTCAAACAGGTGAGAAGTAAGGTTTAGCACAGTTTGTTGCATGTTTTATGTCATTTACAGTTTACTTCACTTCTCAGAATTTCCCTTTGCTTGGACGAAATCGCTTGATCGATACCTTATAATCAACACCTTAAATGTGCTAAACCACCTTCCTCTCATTCTGACACGAATCTCATTGCCAACACGCAGCCTAATGCTGCTTTGATTGGTCTCACTCCTACCCAAAGCTATCATTGATTAGTGCCAACCGATCTGGGTCCCACTAAACGAAGTTGTGAAAAAAGAGAGATTGAGACATCCAAAAGGTTCTGTCGAGAGAAGAAACAACACAGTCCTTTCTTTCATAATGCTTACCCATTGGAAGGGTAGACCAAACCCATACACTGAGCATGGAACACATTTCGCACGTCCGCAAAACTTGCTTCCTTTCTTAGCCGACCCATCACCGGGTTGCAGAACTTTCGGCATAGATTTCTCCACTTTTGAGTACGTGAGGTTGTAAATGTCGAGATGCGCATTGTTCAAACCCCAACGACAACCTTATTTACCTACAAAGTAAACGCCTTTTAGGGTGCAGGACCCCAAGTCACAATCGAGCTGTAAATGAGTAGAGATGTGAACTCAATCAATCGCTATCGTCCAGCGATGCATAGTCGCTTCTGGAAGGTGTATCAAGACCACGTTGAATAAGCATTCGCCAGCCTACTCTAATAAATCGCCCTTTCTTCTGCTTAAACAGTCGGTATTCGAGATCAGCGGTCTAGCGAAAGGCGAAGAACACAACAAAGAGCCGGCTTAATCTATCCCTCTCCCTCATCTTTGTTGTCAAGCCGAATAAAACTCAAGTTTTAGATCAATGTCTTCATGGAAGCACGTATATGTTGACGGCTGGAGCGAATAATTTATGGCACCAACCACTTCGCGATGGCTGACTGTGTACATTGGCTGTGCGAAGAGAACTCTACACCATGCCGGTAACATTTAATTGAGTCCCTACATTTATAATGCATTTCCTAGCCTTGAATTCTGCCTTTTTCGTCATCGTTGCAAATTGTTGGGGTGGGAACGTTGTCTGCTCAACGCATTGCAAGTCATATAGTGCAATAGCAAAGATGAAGGCAAGAGATGGAAGGGAAAGAGAATGTATCATGACTTTCAGCCGCATTCGAAGTCGCACACACTGGATAGAGCAGGGCCTTCTGAAGTGCTTGCACTAGTTCCGCTGTAACATTAGCACTCAACGTATCATCCGAGTGGCAAATGAGGTGTTTCTAGCTTAAACTAACCTAAAGTACACCAAGGTACGCAAAAGAATGGGTAATAGAGAGTGCAATCAGCTCAGTTTGCTCCTCAATTCCTGCAGGAAAGTCGTATCACAGGGTTGGAGGTGGAAACCAAATTAAGTTTGCCGAAGAGTTGAACATTTAGTTGCAACTAGAGACAAATCGAAAAGCTTGGAATCGAAGGTTGGAAACGGGGACAGATAATGTTCTCGCTGTGCGGACAAAAGTAATGCCTCTATAGGTGGGGCCAATAGGATCCTTCCACATAGCGGCAACATTTCAATCATCATCTCTTGTTTATCAGCAAAGCAAATTGCTTTTGAACTTCCCTTTAAACTTTGAATGCCCACCGCCTCAGTAATTAAACACTATGATCGACCTTAGGTGGCAATCACAACATGAGACCCGATGGCTCATTAGGACAAACTCCAACCCTCTCTAGCGGATAGCAGGTTATTTAAGCAGCATGAATCCCGTCTAACCATCGCAAAGGAGATACTTCAGGGCTTGGTAGTCGAAGAACTATTAAAGTTACTCAGGCCATACGTTAGCGCATGCTGTCCTCACAACAGCGAATGTTTGGTGGCCTGCTACAACTACTCTGTAAGCATCTGGAAACAGGTACGATGTGCATTGAGGTAGTTTACATCAGGAGTCGTCTAAAGATCAAGGGAAAGGGCACTGCATCCATGTTAACATAGCCCAAGATGTGTTAACATAAAACAAAGTAAGCGGTATAATTCCAATACATTCAATGGATACTCTTGAGTAGGCGCGAGCTAGAAAGACCCACTTTTGATAGCCGATTTTCTTTTAGGTATTAGCAAAAACTAGTCTGCTCCCAATTAGTTTATATCCGAGTCATTTAAACTATCCTGACTATGATATTTTAGACCTAAGGTGAGACGACCATCACCTGCAGTTTTGGAGGAGGACGAGGATGAGTCAGTGAGTGTGAGATCGTGCGATCACTTGCGGCAATCCGACATGTCTCCGAGTGGTTGACTAACAGTGCCTCCCTTGAACACCTTCGAAATGTTGCAGGAAGATCTATGGTGCAAGCAAATATCTCTCATAAGGAAGTCATGGTTAAATGTGACATCAGTTGTCCACCTCGCTTGTAAAGCTCAGAGGTTAACTGACTTGACGAAGGCAAAAATAAACGCGGCATGTTATTTGTTGACGTGATACGAACAACGTTTATTTGGGAGGCAAAAGCTAAGTCGGTCCTGTTAAATTGCATGAAGCTTATTGCTTAAGTACGTCGAAAATTCAACGTTGCCCTTTAGCAGATGTGAGATAGATACCACATGACTCACTGCCTTAGTGGGATGACGGTGTGAACTACTCTAATCCACTCTCTTCCAACGGCAGAGCAGATATTAGAGGTCAAATTGTTATGGGGAAGCACAATACCACCTACGTTGAAGGTGGTTTTGCAAGAGCAGGCATCACTTGTCTTCGTTCTTCTCTACTCGAAGCGAATTTCTTGCGTGATTGTACATGCAAAAGAGACGAATGAGAGCGAGAGGGATTACCAGCACTGCCAAGCTTCGAATCAACTGCATTGCCTTGTCGATGTTTTTAATCCTCGGCCATTTTACTCCTATTGTTTACTTTCGAAAGAACTGCTCTTAAGTATTTAGAGGCAGTAAGAGCAATGCGAGGCATGAATTAAGTGAAGAATTCAAGGACGCGCTCCTAAGGATTGCTATAGATCTACTGAAGGTGAGCCGATGTTACCTTGTACCAGGAAGGCAAAATGCGGTGACTGCAGCTATCCGGTATTAAAAAGGCGCTAGACTTGTTCAGTTAAATTAAATGAAAGAATGGTTGGGTAAGAAGAGAAGACGAGAAGTTTACAGAAAAAGGGTGGAGGAAGGGACAAGGAAAGGTAATCGTCAAAGGTCTCTGCACAGCGCTGTGGTACTGTAATTGGATATTTTGCTAAAAGAGCCCAGAGGTTAGTATTTTTAGTTAAATTTGCTCTACATTTTAGTTTTGGTAGAAGGGTAAAGGAGAGTCTATTGACAGCGATTAGGTATTTTCTTCTGCAGTTTAAAAAAATTTCCATCAGAGTGAGACCACTTTAAGCTCGATGCGCTTGTTTTCGAAAAACTTCCAGCCTTTGACTGCGTTTTGTGTTGCAAACTACTCCAACATACTTAACCAAGGCTTACCTTCCAAAAGACGAATTTCCTATTCTATGCTCTGTTTACGCCATTTGTGGATGCCTTATCCTCAGCACTCTTTGGGATCGTTCTTCAAAGCCGCACTTCTAATTGGCCACTTCGTTACTGCAGCGGCGTCACTCACTCTGTTGGTGCTTAATAACGCAACACCACTGGGTATATTCTAGGCTCTTTATGCTTTACTTGGAATCTGCGCTAAGAGAATAGCAGTTCTGGCTCAAATACCACCTCATTATACCATAGTTAATGTGGACATTTGCATTCTCTCTCCATCTACCAATCATTGTATTTTCCACTACCTAGTTCTTTGTCCGTTCTGCTTTGTAATCTACTCACAACCGGTCTTCTACTTATCAGCCACCTATGCCACCTCCTTATCCGTCTGTCTGTAATCCACCAGCCTCCCACTCTGTCGTTCAAAGACGTCAAAGTGCTGGTAGCGACCAAAAACGAGAAAGTGTATGTTAGATATACCACTGCCTTTCCCTCCACGTCTAATTCATCCTCTTTCAGCCCTTTTTACTGCCTTATTCACATTTAGCTTTGTCGCATCAGGAGTCCAAGTGCGTTTCACACGTCAAGAGATAACTCTGTGTTACGTCTTGAAGTGTACCGCGAAAAAGAAGCACTTAATCATCACAAAGCTGGTTCCAACATTCTTCTTTTTGGCATGTAACCGAGAGCATGGGTAAATGAGTGAATTTTATAGGCATGTGAAAACTTAAGTGTGCCACTCATGAAATTCAAATTTCGTTCATCAAGTCAATTTCCCCATATTTTACTTAGTCTAACAGCTAGATGGGAGGGCAAGTAAATCATTTCGGGAACAGATAGGAGCAAGAGGAAAAGAAATAAGGCACGCTGCGCCACAGCAATATGCGGAGTCATCCATTCCTACTTCTCATTGCTTTACCTCTGTCCCAGTCATTCCGTTATCGCTTTTAGCTGAGTACCCATGCTACTTCGCTCCTACCGAATAAATGCATGCACCGCCACCGTCTATCGCAATGCAAGGCAACAATTCCTACCAGAGTAGACTGTGGTTGTGAAACAGAAACGCACCTGCGTTAACTCAATATAAATCCAGTGGGTTTAGCGACAGATTCCTTAATTTTGCAGTGTCTCTTTGCCTCAAATGCTGACACGTCGAAGTATTATGCATGATCCCCATACATTGTCCATTTTCAAACCTTTTTCCTACTCGCTAAACCTCCCTACTTCCACACTTACCACTTTTCACGTCTTTCCCTCCATCTCAATCATCTCTTTGTGTCTTTTAGCTGAACATTAAAGAAACTTTGCACCTACCGAAGAACCAAATGGGTCACTACTGTGAATCGCAATGCAAGACAACAATTCCTCCAAGCATCATCGCATTAAAGTATTGCAAAATTGTAGTTAAAAAGGCCAGTACAAAAAGCATTTGTTATATATATTTTCATGTTAGCACCTAAATGCATTTTCCTTTTGATATTATCTGGTAGGATCTGAGGTATCATCCTCCTCCTCCTCATCTGCATAGGGACTGAGTACAGCACGCATGAGGCGAACACGCAGCCGGTCAATGATGTCCCGTTCATTTGGGTGCTGTTGTTCTGTGTGTGATAACAACACATCCAACCGGTCAAAAGCGGATCCGCAAACAGTGCAGCGGTACTCTATTCTGCGCCTTTTTTCAGGAGGACACCCCTCCAGCTCTTCAGACATAGGGGATTGAGGAGGCTCTAAGCCCTCTGGACTTCTTAGTTTTCTCAAAAATTCCTGAATCGATGCTGGCAGCTCAAACACATCTTATGTAAAAAGGGACGTATAATGTATTACTAATTAGCAATAGTGCTAGAGCAGAAAAACACTGACTGCAATCAAACCTTACCACCGTGCGTCTTTCTGTGGCGCACCATTTCCGTAAGCGATTCGCAACCCTCGAAGCATTGCACACAGAAGTAGAACTTGCAATTACTGTGACACAGAAGGTGTTCGTGCATTCCTTCCAAGTCGTCATGCTCTTCACCACACTCAGTACATCTGTATTTACTATCAGCCTTCTTTTCGCCCTCCACAACAAAATAAAGCAAGAAACCAAACGAATTACGTAAAAATGGGAAAGTAATCTCAGACGAATAGAACGGTGCACTGGCACATACAGTTCCCCAAAATGGGCATCAAATTTCCATAGCTTTATACCACAGCTGCGTACAGAACAAATCCATGAGGCATCCTAACTGCGTCGGTCGATCGGGTATTAGGAAATTGTCGACGACATTCCCGTCGAAGCTATAAGTTAGTCGCGGGTCATTGTTCTTGATCATCTTCTAATAAGAATACGTAATTGTGTATGTAAGAAAACATCCAACAATGTTGAGGGATGTGCGATAAGTGAAAAATCATGCATTTACCTTCATCTCTTCTAGAAAATTACTCTCGTCTTCCGGGTTTGTCATGAGTGCCTGGATTAACCTCCTCTCATCGTCAATCTCCTCTTTGGAACTTTCGCTTGGGACATCTGGAGTCACGTTTTCCTGCTTTGGCAGTTCCTCCGCGCCTTTAAAATCACGAAAAGCCTTTATACAAACCGCTACGCTTCTCTTGCTAGACACGGCTGTACCTCCTACTACCTTACCTTCTGTCTTCTTCACATCCTGACCTTGGCTCATTTCTTTTGAACTTTGGTGACCTGACATCAGTTGCGACCTTCGTAACGTCGATCTTGTAAGCCTAATCTCACTCGTGAGACCTGAATTCGTTTCTTTCAGAATGATGCATTTCTTACTTTGCGTGAAGGAAATCATCTGTGCATTTCAAGAACTAATGCACCAAGATCGAGCATTCGAAATGCCCCTAAACCTACCAATTGAAAGCTAAATGGACCGGAGTTGATGCATCATTAAGATTATTAGGCATCACTGATAAACTCTTCCTACTAATTGTGAATCAGTAAGGCTCACTGGTTCGTCAGGTGCCAAAACATGCGACTGACTCCGTGCAAATTTATGCGATCGTCTATAACCATACATTAAAACTCATGTATCTTGTATCATGTCATTAACTGGACCCCATATTTCTTTTCTCATATGTTCTGCAACCTCTCATCAAGACAATCTTTAGATGGATACTGTCGAAATCGATAGAGAGCAATCCTAGTAGAAGTGGCAGCAACTTGACCCGGTCAGGAATGCTTCGAATATGCCAGTTTACCTTAACGAGAATAGCTCTCTTTTGGGCTGATGTTGCACTCTTTTCAGCAAGGAATCGTGCCACTTATTGACCTGAGCGATGCATCTACCCGAACAGAAATTTAGCACCGGCAGTAAATGAGAAGTCGCGAAAGCAGCCTGTAGGCAATAAAACTAATCAGCAGATGATAAACCCAACAAGAAGATGATGACTTTATGGTGTAATTTGTTAACAGCTCTTTAATGTTTTGCAAATAAAAGCGACTGGTAATTTTAGGAATTAACGAAAAGTTACTTGTGGTTGTGCAAAGACCCAAAGCAAAACTTCTACAGCATACATTAGGCGCAATAAGAGAGACCGTAGTTTGCAGTCAAAAGAGTGATTTTTTACATCTGTATGCTTTGAACTTTAGCCCGAGAAATGTTCCTTTAAGGAATGAAAGCGGAATAACGATCTTGTGTAAAATGAGACACTTAAATTTGAATGGTTTCGCACCTTGGGATAAATATTAAATTCTAACAAAGATCCATTATTTTCATGCATATTAGGATGGGTATTGCTTTGAGTTATTTCTAAGTTTGTTACTTGTTTTGTGATGTTTGTTGGACGTCGTGACGATAGTTTAATTTAATTTTCCGGGATCGCTCTGCACCAAGTTTTGCAAGTAAGACTCCCACTAATTCGAATAATTCAATGGCTAAGGTATAAGTAGATGATGTGAAAGCGTCTACAAACCCAGAACGCTTTCTCTCCCAGTTCTTCTTAATGAGTTTCACTATCCGCGGCTAATTTTTTGATGGTCTCATGCGTCGTACACCTCACCAAGCCCTCCCAATCAGACGATAGAAATTGCAGGTAGACTATGAATGTAGTAGTGATCACTGTGAAGTAAAGGTCAATTTGACACCATGGTGGAGGATACTATCCAATCTAATCTCCAACTCTCTCCACCCATTGACCACTCATCCCATACGCGCGTACCCAATACCAGAATTAATTGCACCCCTCAATGACATAGGGCGAATGCAACGAGAAATGACAGGAGGTTCCAGTTCTGAATTCATTGACCACAACCAAATGCTTATACTTCGCGATGACATCGATGGTACTGTTTTATTGGCTGCATTGTTGACCTGACCGATCATGTAGATGCAGGACTGGTGAAACCAATGACAAAGGACTAACTAATTACTGGTCGCGAAAAGTTCAGCATAAAAAATAGGAGCTTATAGCAGTTTCATAAAGAACACACTGAAGATGATAAAAAGGCAACTTATTTATTCTCCGAAGCTTTGTTAAGTGTGATTATTGAGTACGCGGCTAGTTGACACTGTCATGTCTTTCCACACTTGTGCAGTTTTTCCAAATTAGAAATAGCTTTTCTGTGATGAGACATTCCTGAACTGGCACTCTTACTAATGACATCGCGTTGGTGAGCAACTCTGCAAGCTTTTGAAAGTCTGCATGCATTATGCTTAGCATTTCCTTGCTTCGACCGAGTGATTTTCGTCCGAGTAGTCTCAAATATTCAAGCAAAATGCATTAATCACGCTTAGATGTGTTCCCTCATTTTATATTTTAAGTTAAGAAGACCAGATGGGTGGTATTTTCGATTTAATTGCCATGAAAGTTGGACTTACACGCTATCCGCGTACTCTGACAGAGATCAATGTCTGCCAATTTCTCCCTGTAGAGCGATGAAGTCCGTTTAGATTTATGCAATCTGAGTGCTAGCTATCAAGGCGATGACATATGTTACATTTATCGTTAAGCAAAATCTAGGCCTCAATATTTTGTCAAGGCTTTTACAGAAACAATGTTTATTCTTGGTGGCTACTTTTATAAACAGTGCCTTGCTACATGAGAAAACTTGAACACCGCCATTGGCGATTATGCCCGTTGTAGCTAAGCCATACCACATCCTCACATGCCGTCTGCACGACGCGATGTTCTTTTATTAAATATTCTAGACTTAGAGATCGCAGTCGTTGGTGGATTCCATCAAGCTTCAGACAACTAGACAAAATCAAATAATGCTGAATTGTTCGTACGAAGTCGCAAGGCGGCTAGTGTTTGGCGATAGATTAAGATCCAGCAAATGTTATAGGCTTGCCGCAATCAAAAATTGCCCTTTTTGAAGGACACATGGTAATGTTGGAAGAAATGAAGGGTTAGCTGCTGTATATTTCCCCCTGACATCGATTGAGAAGTTCGAAGTTTGGCAGACTCGTCTCCACGGATGTTAAAAGCTGTACTCTACAGTCACATTGCTTGCTACATTCAATGAGCGGTTGATAGCGCTGTGTAAGCTTATCATTCAAACACCCTGAAAGGATAAAATACACATTCACTAAAGATGTTTCTAAATAACAAAGTAATAGATTTGCTAACCCCTAATTTTTAAGAAGCGGTTTTATCTTTGAGTGCCTTCATTGCAATGCATTAGTCCTTCTTCGCGATGACTTTCAAAAACGGCTCTGTATTGAAAGTCCACAGGTGAAATCCTCCTCTGGAATAGCTTCAACGGTTCAAACAATTGCGTTGGCTGATGTGCGACGTAATTAAATTTCACATTCCCCTCACTTATGGGAGTAATTCAACGATTTTGCCACCAACAGCGTAAATTCTGATTCTCGCGATTGTTACCTGGGTTTTCACGTGTTGCGCCTTGGAAGCAAGTCGTGCATGCATGTTGTCTGCAAATACAGCTTTGCACTTTCTCTCCCTGTTCCACCACTACTACTGCTTGCGTGGCAACAGCGAGGCTCTCATTAGCTGATAATTCCTTTGCTGCAAATACCTTGCGATTATCACAAGTGAACTCACTATCTCAAACGGAATCTCATAATACATCCAACAAATGAGGTTAAAATCATTTCCTTCGTAACTTGCTGGAAATGCTAAGATGTTGTTTACCTAATTTATTCGACTTGTCTGGTAAAACAAAGCACTGCCAACAAGCAACCGTTTACTCTTCCTACTGAGGAAGATGACAAGTGTGACCAGACCAGCTGTAGCAGGCGATAACTGTGCCACCGTCTCAACCTCAAGCACAAGTCATGGCATACAAGCATGCTCTGAGTCTAAAGCATGTAAGTTTGCCATATCGCAAGTGATCAATACACAAAGCACATCCCAAATGTGCCAGTGGAAGGAGCCCAGCGTGTTCTGCTTAATAAACAGCATGGTGATCCATGCAATGCTTTGTAATCTCACATTGTTCTTCAAAAAGGCATTAGCATTTTTTGAAATGGTAAGTGAATGTTAGATGAAACGCAAAGTGGATACGGCATATGGGAGCAGATAAATGAACGAAGAGCAGATGGATAGACACTGGAGAAGTGGGCGCATGGAGGATGGATGACCAACAATTGCATGACAGCATGAGAAGGGAAATATGCATTTGAGGATTAGCATTGATAAAAGAACAGAAATAAATACAGGTAAGATTTCTGCCACTCACTGGAGTGAATACTATTTTAGGCCCAAAGATTTGCAGCCTTGAGAGTACAAGGTTCATTTTATGGCCCTCTCTCTTCCTTTCCTTGAGCTTTCATTAGCTCGAACACCAAGGCATCTTCAAGGAAGCGCACGGTTCTCAGTCAAGTGTGGTAACACCGTCTATTCAACTTGCGATTCTCACTGAAACAAATGATGTCGAATGCAGATAGTAACATGAACGTGTCATGACAAAACTTCATCTTCCTAACCCGCAATCGCGCAGAAGCCATGTGTCATTTAAACTATTTCCATGTAAGCAAATACAAATGCAAATGCTTTGCGCTAGTCCATCGGTTGGTCGTTCGATCACTCAGACAACCAGTAGGCATCGACGCATGCGATAATTTATTGTTTTCCATTCGCTTGCAGCTAAAAAGCACCGGGACATAATTGTTTGTTTGCAACCCACGACTTGAATTGGAAATGAACAATAAAAATAAAGTATGTTAGCCCTAAGGGATTTATTAAGATCACTACTACTGCTCGCGTGGCAATAGCAAGGCTGTCATAAGCTGATAATTCCTTTGCTGCAAACATTTTTAAATTAAGACGATATTATTAAGATGGTAATTTATCACACATGGCTGCCCAGTCATACCTTTAGAACACCTAGTCAAGAGCCGCAAATGGCGTCATGATGTGAACCACAAGAATGTGACACTGAGCCAGCCTATAGAAGTGTTGATTGGAATTAGTTAGTAGAACCTCCATATCATTTGCTTTTCAGGGCAGAGTGGTAGGAGACATGTGCACAGAATGAAAGGTCCACATCGTTCAGTGGGCACCTCATACAACTGCACTTCCCCTTTACCATTAACTCGTATGAGAATCACCCCACCTTAACTGCTCTTTTCAGTGGTAGAGCTATTTGACGGACCGACCTCTTAATGGCGCAGGCGCAGGAAGCAAATGCTTTTCATGTCTTTCCAAAGTAGATCATCTAAAAAATCATACGTCTCTGATAGAAATTAATCTTTACTAGACAATCTCCTTTCGCATTAACGCATCACATTCGTGAATTGGCAGTCTACTGAATGCTTCACAAAATAGTTACTCCAATTTTCCCTTTTAAAGGCTCATAAGTATTCGAAAGGTATTTGGAAAACCCTAATAGTTTAGAGAGGTAACCATGCTTGCAACTCACTCTGATTCTACATAAATGTCAAAAGGTAAGCCAAATCGAATGCCTCCAAACCACGCCTCAGAATGGCAACGGACCACATTTCGCAAGGTTGCTCTACGAAATCAGCGGACCTGCACTCAGTTTCTAAAGGACTCTTTTCGCATTCATACGTGGAAAAAGTTCCTCATGTAACTAATCCCAGTTAAGCCAACACTTGCAAGGCCACTGCGTTTCAAGCACAACAGCTAAGTTTGTTTGGCAATATTAGTGGTTGCCTCTAAGTTTACTAAGGAAAATGTAAAATTTCCGGCAAATGGAGCAAACCGCACTCGAATGTGGTAAAGTTATAGAGATTCAATTCACAAAATGCACAAAAATGTTCAAGTTTAAAGCAGAAATAAACCTTAGCGCTGATGGAATCATGAGCAATTAGGTGATATGCTTTTGGCTACCGTTAAGTGTGGTCCTGCCGACTCCGACCCCGTCTATTCCTCCGTAACAGCTCTTCTTCTGCAGACCAAAAAAATTGCTATCAAAACTCACTTTATGCCAATTTATGCACGATAGTTGTTAATTTGTCAACACAGTAGTCGATGAGGAGCATTGGAAGCCACCAAAGATCCATAGACAGTTGGCAGCACGGTTGATCCTACTTGACTCATGTGTCTCTCAATTCTATGACTTTTGCAATGATTAGCAGATGATAAAGCGCAAGCGATTCTATGGTGGCCATTGCAGCAGCCTTGCAGAATGGCAAAGCATCCATGTAATGGCTACGTAGTCGTAACCATCGGGTCTGCTTCCGCTGCTTTCCAAAGAATACTGCTTCGCTACTTGGCGGCAAACTCACGTAGCGTGACACTCTTCAACGGATGCGTAATGCAATTAAAACGATAGTTATTCATTAAACTACCCTTAATAAATTTATTTAGCAATGTTTTACGCATTGGCTCCTCCGAGTCCAACATCACATTTCCAGTAAAATCTGACAAAGTACAAAAGTTTACAGCTCTTTGCTAAGAGCCACACGCAATGATAAAGAGAAGATACAAATAAGAGTTCGTTTGGTCTTTAAGAAAAAAAAGGAAGGCTTTAGAAGCATTTTGAATGCAAGCGGGTGAATATTATGGGAAGAGCAACTGGCAAAGGTGCCTGTCAAGCCATGTCCATCGATTAATATGCTGACAGTGGCAAGTGGAGAGTGGCCGAGTTGAGAGAATTTGCTTCCAACTTGGAATACTCTGTATAGGATATGTATTGACTACTTGTAAGAATTAGCTCTTGACATTTAACCGCTTTATACAGATTTGAAAATTTGGAAGATAATAGTATATCGGCATGTATAAAAGTGAACCACCTTTGCTTGGATTTAAGTCAACTATTCTAGTTTTTGCACTTTTTATTCCGGACGCACGACTATAGCGCTTTTAACACTAGAAGAGAAGGGATCCGAAGTATGGCATACAAAACTTTGAAAAGAAAAATTGCAAAATAATCAAAACCCTATAACTATCTAGTGCAAGATTTTGAAAAAAATCACTTATGATTAAGTTTGTAAATGCGTTCCGCACACCCAACAAGGAAATGTCAAAGGAAAGCTCAGTGTAAGCTGAAGCAATGATGTCTAATCATTTATCGGGAAGTCGCAAGCGATTTACAGAAATAATAGCGGTAGTTGTGCGTTCAAAACAAGGGAGAAGTAGAAGAGGGCATGTACACCGCCGACTGGCTCCTTCACCTCCATAGCACGTGGAGGCGTCTTCACAAGCGTCGGTGTGGGCACAGCCTCGGTGGTGGTTGATGTTTACCACCATTGCTGCGACCATCCCCACGGCTGGCCACACGGCGACCACCATTGCGGCTTCTTCTCACACGGCCACTCATACGGCGACCACCATTGCGGCTTCTTCTCACACGACCACTCACACGGCGACCAGCAGTGCGGCTTCTGCACAGACCACAATGCCCACTTCTGTCCACATTGCGAACCCTTCTCAAACTCTCCCCACGGTGCCCACTTCCACGGATACGAGCATGGCCAACCTCCCCACACCATTTCTTTGTCTCTGCTTTCCTTGATACTGACTTGCGAGCTGAGATGTGCCTGCTTATATACCAGTCGCCTTGTCCCTAATTATCTCGTGTGACCCTCATGCTCGCTGTACTTTTAGCTCTACACTCGTGCTTGCCGATCGCCATCGATGCTCTCGTGATGCCAACGCTCTCAGCTGATATTTCAGGTGTCGTCTAGACTGTGAGTTGCATGTGACTTCTCAGCATAGAAATTTGGCTTTTGGTAGTTTCACAAAGAACATATTGGAATGATAAAAAGGCAACTTATTCATTCTCCGAAGCTCCACTAAGTGCGATTATTGAGTGCGCAGCTAGTTGACACTGCCACGTCTTTCCACACTTGTGCAGCTTTTCCAAATTAGAAATAGCTTTTCTGTGATGAGACATTCCTGAAGTGGCACTCTTACTATTGACATCGCGTTGGTGAGCAACTCTGCAAGCTTTTGATGACTGACACATGTCAGACTCAAGGCGTCAGCCCTCATTAGACCGTCCACTTTGAGAGTTTAATAAGAACACTGAGGTCAGTGAGATGTAACTATATGATAAGCGCTGCATGTAATAAACTCAGCACCAGTGCGTAAATTATGTACGACCCAGTAAAAAAGTCACTATTCCTGGAGGATTCTCATCGAGGGACTTATTTTACCGCCATACTGCGAGCATAACGTTGCTTAACTTCTGAACTAGCTTCCCCCAGGCACAGTGCCTAAGACCGCTTTTAGCGCCGGAACCAACGCATCCGCCTCTAATGGATCACAAAATGTTGATGGTCATGTCAGCCTAAATTTCAAGCACGGTATAGTCGTAGTCTAGCTTATCATCTATCAACGAGTTGATAGCTACTTCAACGTTGTCCAAAGACAGTCGTTATTAATTAGACACCTCTCGCCTCATACCCAATGATAGCTGCTGGTGTTAGGAAGAAAGTAAAAATGGCTCTACTAATCTGCACCAAATACTTGAAGGCAGGCTTTCGCTTTATAACGATGATAAATTTTTCAGCTTAAAAGATGCAACGAAACAAGTTTTTCTGCGAGCATATACCTTCTATCTGCCCAGTAAAATGTGTTTTAACTTTCCCAACCTAGTCAATTTTGGCATTCCCTGTCCATGTAGATATCAGGGTATTACTCAGTTAAAGAATCAACATAAAAGCTCATGCCTTTGGTAACGCTAGGTTAATTTAGCAATGCTCCAGGAATGAAATATTAATGACTGTGCTATCCAGATTTGTCCCTTAATGAGTCCAAAGTGTAGCTGCTGAGTCGATTTTCCGCCTTAGGATACTACTCTCTTCAAAACATGGAATCAAACAGCGGCTGTTGCGAAATGCGAGTTGTGGCAATAATAATAATTCTAAAAATGGCATTCTCATACAAAATATACTAAAAAGAGCTATTAAATTGTTATATGAAGGTAAGAGCAGAAGAGAGAAAAGGAGAAGCAGTGAGACAAAGAATGAATTTAAGCCCTGTGGAGCATCGGTAACGGCGAAAGGAATTGCAGGTGGTGATAAGTGTAATGAGAAAAAATGCAAATTTAGGGAGTTAAAGAGATAAAGTGGGAATGTGTTCAAACAGACGAATAGACCAATGGGCGAGAAGAGACGCCTGCCCGTAAACCATGCTGAGAGGTTGGCCACAAATGCAACAACATGGTTGCTGATTTGTGCTAGAGTGAAATGCCATGTGACATACGCTGTGGACGCAAACTTAATGAACAACCGCATCTGATGAAATACTCATTCTCGACACAAATTGAAGTCCTGGTTGACCGATGCTTTCATCCCATTCAATTCTTCGCACCGATTTCTACAGCCCCTCATTTAAGGGTAAGGTCTATTTCTAGGTTAATAAGAAACATATAACCTGGGTGGTTTGGAAGTTTGTTTGAATAGTCAAATTCGTCTCTCTTGCGTTAAGAGTCTAATTTGCAACCCAAGCCCACCACATCGTAAGACACCCGACTCTCTGTATCCAGTTTAAGCTTTTTGGTGTCATCAGATGGCCTTACGGAATACCTGGCAGCATCATCACGATCGGATCAGCTTACGTCAAAGAGACGTCTAATGCCTTCAGCTTTGCTGTCGCTGTCACTAACAGCATCCCGGAAGCAGGTAGAGCTTGCACAACTTTGCTTCTCCTCGAAGAATACTAGACCAGTAGTTTACTTGCGCCTTGGCTGCTCAGTGCAGATCATATACGAATGTCGGAGCTTAATGACTGCTTAATGAATTTGTCAGTCCTAAACAACCAATCCAGTTTTGGGGAAAATTAATCGACAGGCTAAATGGTAGAAACGACATAGACACGTATGTAAAGATCACCACGGATAAGCCCTGAAGGCTTGCCTTGACTTAGAAGAGGTCTGAATTCCGCGTAAAATGATGTCCAAAAAGGTAAACATTGAATAGAAATAAATCGTTCTGATGATGGTAACCTCTGTACACTTCGAAAAAATAATGGATAGATTTCCTATTGCGATTCATGTTGCTTACTGGTTCTAAGATTAGGTTGCATTTACATCTAATGGGTCTGTAATTGCTATTTGTAACTATTATTCTGGATATCGAGAAAATAGAGAACTTGGGTGGATGGTGGATATCTACCAGTGCAGCAGGCACAAAATCATCAGAGACATTTACAGAGCTTCTAAAATATTAGAAAAGCCCCACATTTAGTGGCATTAGCCTAGAGCCAAGGCTGACTTTGGAGCATAGCTCATTTTGGTTTTGTCCACAGAGCTTCAGCTGCTTAGCAATTTAATGTTAGTACCAAGCCATGACTTCGGGCGTGCACTATTTTGTCTCCTGCTGTGATATCACTCATTGTTTCGTTGCAAGCGATAAGGATTATGGTAAGAGTGTAGAATATGGCCTTCTTTATTAGTCGAACACTGGATGGATGGAACAGGCTTAAGAAGTACATCCAGAGTTGCAACGCAGTTGCGATTTTTGTGCTGAAATGATGAAATAGAGGTCGAAAGAGAAAGTGTTTGCATTGTGCTGCGAATATTCGAAATATCGTCACGCTTATGAACATAGCAGCCACCCCATCATGGCCTATACACATTTTAATTTGAATCAACTTCATTAAATTAGTGTTTTGCATAATATACTACCGGTAGAGGGTGCCTTTAAATGCAGGCCCGTTCAGATGGCCATCCATAATTAGGTGCCTAGTATTAAATTTGTTTGCACCGACGGTCTCCTTCCTCTATAATAAAGGGTGGTGTGCAGCCGATATCACCAATTTATCATCTTATCTACCTCTTTTGTTGCATCATTACGCAGCGTTCTGCAAAAGTTTTGTTTCAGCTTACAAGCGCAGCGAGACTTCGGACGCTGCCTGGTTGAAACTGTCCGGGCATCCAGTAGTCTTTCCAGACAACGCTCGTAGCAATGATAAGGTAGCTCTATCCAAATAATCAAACTAACCAGACAACAATGACATCAGAAGGGACCAATCTACAGCAAGGATAGTCACCAAATGAACTGCCACCTGATTGGCTAATAGCATTAACGACGACATGCACTTTACACGTCATGGACCAATCTTGTTGGCTCTACAATGATGATTGCCTGTCAATAGATTAAGTGAAGGGTGCTGCGTTGAATGGTTAAGAAGTGCAACAAGTTCTAGAACGTCGTGCGCATTTAACAATTTCGCTACTCAAAGTTGAGAAAGCATTCCCTTATAATGCGACGGCACACATTGGAAACGAGCTTTTTAGTCACCTCAACACATGCGTGCTTGATTTTTCGGATGCTCAAATAGGTATGCCTGAAGAGGAAATCTTACATAGTCTCGAGCGTGAGCAATCAAGATTAAGAGCTAATGGCCTATCACTTCCAGCAAATGAGACCAGCCTTGAATGATACAAAGATCCCACCAAGTAGGTGCCGTGCTATTTTGATGCATGTGCGTGCATTCCAACAGTAGGTGATGTTGGAATCCGCCGTGCTCCAAAACCTGCCGTTAGACCAAATGCTGATGGTTCATGCAGACGGCATGTGGGGAGGGTTCCGATCCTGGGTGTCGTCCAGTCCTTTTGGACATAAATGTAGTAAATACCTCAGAAAAACAATTTCACTGGAGGAGGGGAGGTCGTGGTTACACTAAAAAGGAAACAAAATTATACTCGAGTCAACCGTTACTCTAAGATGGATTTAGCTAGTCGTCATACAATCTTCGAGTTAAAGTCTCGTCATGTTTCCCATGGATTCCGTTACCACATTCACTGGCGCTTCTTTTGGAATATAACATCGGCAAGATGCGCATCAAAGGAGGGAAAGCACACATGAAAACCAAAGTTAACTGTAGCAAGTCATCGCCCTCAATTTTCAAGGACATCCATCTCATAGTGCATAGGAAACACAAGTGAGCAAATGTGTCCATACCATACTACAATAGCTGCCTGGAGCACAGTCATCCCCACAAAACGGCATAGACAACTGCATTTCAGCTGAGCATTATTTTTGTTGATTAGCAGAGTACATTACTCCAATCATTTGACACCGAGCCAAATGAACGACCATTGAGCCAGGCTGTGATTTAATTTTAGACGGTCGGATAGGAGTTAATTGCATTTACCATTCACCGAACTAAAGTGGTCGGTGACTATCACGGGCAGGCTTTGCTTGCTTTTACTGTGGGTGCTAGTGTCCATGTTAAAACCGGGCGGAGGGCGTCGGCAACTCTTATTTTATGACCGACAATGATGTATTGGCGGAATCAAGTGGATTCTATGGAAACAATATTTTGAAAGCCCACTCTTAACAGATGTGACCAACTTGGATACGGGCAGCATAATTAATGACTGCTAATTTGGCTTATTTGGCAAGACAGTGGCAATAGGAGGATGCGGAATCAACGGGGAAGGGAATGCATAATTTAATAAAAACCAAGCATTAAATATTTTCATTGTGACTGTGTGTGGGTAAGTAAAAATTAAAAGATTTACATCACCTTAATGCTTCGATTTTTGCACTTTTGTCGAGATTAATTCAGCCAAATTCAATTATCGCAGGGTAACCATGGCATGTAAAATAAATGGCGGCATATTTAAAAATCATTTATGCAAAGAGCCAAGCAAAGGTAATCTATGCAAAGCTACTTTTAGGCATTACACTATTGTGTGAATTAATGCGTATTCTCTTCCTGTCTTTCTTTATACCTCACCGCATAATAATTTAAATTGACATTGTCATCAGCGGAGATATCGTTGGAATCTAAGACATTTCAGTGGAGAACCTTAGCCCAAAGCACATAAATCTATCCACTCACTTTAGGCACGAATTATGAGGAGGTCAGTTCTGCGGATGTGATAACTCGGTTAAGGTGCAGTAAGGTCCGAAATAATATAACTAAACGCCCTGTTGCATATGCTGCTCAAAATGAAGCTTGATTTGAGTGCACTCTCAACTGAGCAGACCCTTAGATTTCAGTGGTCTGCGCTGTATGATGATGGCAGAATAATAGGAAACTATTCTTCTCAACGCAAGATGTGGCACTAACGGCTGTAGCGAATAATTAATGTACTCTACTTAATCCTTTGTTTTTCTACTACCATTTGTTAAAATCTGATGTTATGGGGAAAGACCACTGTTCTGCAGATGCTGTGATACTTATGTTCTTTAAATATGCACTGCAAGTGAGAGGCAAAAAGGAAAACCAAACCGAGTTCTGCAGAAGCGATTTGATTTCCTTGAGGCAGAGAATCCTACTCCACCAACTGTGTCTTCGAATATAATAAAGATATCATGAACATTAAATCTCATTACACCAGGAGTGCTTGCAGAGATGCGAAGGGAAAGGAACTGCTGCGAATATTGCATTTTTGTTGACAGATACTTCCGTCTGCTATGTGGTAAGAGGACGAGTAAACATCCGAGCCAGTCTACCTCCCCGATCTATCTGTAGTTAGGCATTACTAAGCCTGCCCACTCACCAGGCAGTGGCAAAATATTAAAAGCCATCAGAATGTGAATACAGTAAGCATCTGAATGGCTGACGGGCATCGTTTCATCTATTAAATCATTAAATAGTCTGCTTAATAGTTAGTCCAATGGCGCACGCGCGGTGCGGTGGCACTATCATTGGCATAATAGCAAAGGCGTATTACTGAAAGGAGATACTACTTAAAAGCTAGTTAGTAAATGAGGTGCTCTGCTGCAGGCAACGAGAAGAATGGCGGTAATAATTGAACAAATCAGAAAAGATTTGCGTAGATAATGCAAAGTGGTTGACGACGATTCGGCAACTTCATTAGGACGTACTGCTGTAGAGGTCGTAAAGCACAGGCCGGTATCGAATCGTACCGTACCGCTAGACCCGGTGGTAATTACGTTAGAAAGAAACGTTCTATTCTCATCAAGTGCTTTCCGACTGCAAGTAACTTGCCTCACCATCGATTGTGCAGAGGTTGGCCTTAATGACACCAATCCAATATGTTCGACTATAAGTACAGTGGTTTCGGGTTTCGTTTTGGCTGGTTTATGCCCTCGTAGCACACATGGTCTCTTGGATGCAAGTCATGCACTGAGACGTTCCTCAACTCAGTACTGACCTTTTAATTGCTTGAAATTCAACAGGACTTAAGATGCGACTGCTTAGTGTATTGATTCTTTAACAATGTTGCAACTTACAATCACATTACAAATAAAATTAATTATAGAGCTATTTTGTAAGTAGAGAGGAGCCTTTGCAGACTGATAAACATGCGAATTCGGATATTTATTTGTTTAAGGGGACTGCATTCTCTTCTCAACTCCAGCCCAAATTTACTGAAACGATGCAATGGATATAACAAAATGATTATAAAATTTGTGGTAGTCTTGGCTATGCCCAATGTAACTTTGTTTCCGAAAAGTTGATTTCTCAGCGTATTAATTGTCTTATCTCGCAGTAGAACTTCAATGAACAAACTGCTTCTAATAATCCATTAGTCTGCAATGGTACGAAACGATATGCCAATCGCCCTTATCATTATTATATACGTACACAAGGCCTATGATTAAGACTGCAAAGAAGAGCTAATTGTTTAGAGCAGAATCATTTGACACGAATCGATTTAACATCAATTGCGCCTAAGACCGCACGGAGGTATGGGTGCAGACTGAGGAATGCATAAATATCAACCGGTTAATTAAGCCCTGAAACCGCTTGCAGAAAAATAGTGTTTAGTGATCGCCGAATGATTGATTACTTGATGAATTTTTGTAAAAACAAGTAAGAGCTGCAATTACTTTTTTAATTCGCAGTCGTTTGCCAGCCTTGATGAGTCATCACCTTGGATGCTTATTTTTGCACCCTATCATTGAAGACTTTGCTTTAGATCGCACTCAATTACTCGATTCTCCCACAGCAAGCATAAATGCTGCCTAATAATTTCATCCAAAACATTGACTGCAAAGCTAAGTTCTTGCAGAAGTCGTGATTTTGGATCTAATTTTTGCCAGTAAGTGTTATGTCCTTTGTGATCGACTTGTGTGTGCAGTGAAAGAGGCTACATGGGCATCATTCGCTAATATAGAACTTGATTGCAAGTGGAAAGGCGAATAACTCCTCGATGTGCACGCACTCCTAAGCCTAATGCGTTGCTGTGTTACATCAGCCACATAAATTGTCATCATGCGTCTGCACGTGCGTGCAAACCATAAAATAACGGCATGATAAGCACCACAGATGAGTCAGATCTAGCGGTTTGGTACGGTTCGATACTGGCCTGTGCTCTACGACCTCTACATTGGCAAGGCCATCACCATTCATAGAACATTGCCAAATTTCTATGCTGAGAAGTCACATGCAACTCACAGTCTAGACGACACCTGAAATATCAGCTGAGAGCGTTGGCATCACGAGAGCATCGATGGCGATCGGCAAGCACGAGTGTAGAGCTAAAAGTACAGCGAGCATGAGGGTCACACGAGATAATTAGGGACAAGGCGACTGGTATATAAGCAGGCACATCTCAGCTCGCAAGTCAGTATCAAGGAAAGCAGAGACAAAGAAAAGGTGTGGGGAGATTGGCCATGCTCGTATCCGTGGAAGTGGGCACCGTGGGGAGAGTTTGAGAAGGGTTCGCAATGTGGACAGAAGTGGGCATTGTGGTCTGTGCAGAAGCCGCACTGCTGGTCGCCGTGTGAGTGGTCGTGTGAGAAGAAGCCGCAATGGTGGTCGCCGTATGAGTGGCCGTGTGAGAAGAAGCCGCAATGGTGGTCGCCGTGTGGCCAGCCGTGGGGATGGTCGCAGCACTGGTGGTAAACATCAACCACCACCGAGGCTGTGCCCACACCGACGCTTGTGAAGACGCCTCCACGTGCTATGGAGGTGAAGGAGCCAGTCGGCGGTGTACATGCCCTCCTCTACTTCTCCCTTGTTTTGAACGCACAACTACCGCTATTATTTCTGTAAATCGCTTGCGACTTCCCAATAAATGATTAGACATCATTGCTTCAGCTTACACTGAGCTTTCCTTTGGCACTTCCTTGTTGGGTATGCAAGATGAATTAGCGAATAGAAGTTCTACTATTGTTTTCACCTAGAGGCCCTATTACATGATCGGATGAAAATGCTGCCACATCCATTATTTCCTTTATTTTTCCTTGACTTGCATAAGCACAACCCTTGATTTCTGCCACTTCTAAGTTTAGATGAAATGATTGGAGTGTGAAAATGCTATGCCTTTATCCTAGAGTAGAGTTGGGCTATGGTTATGGTTGAATAAAAATGCATTCTTGCATCGACAACCATGTGACTTTTAAATGAAGCGATGGCACACACTACTTGGAAGTGCAACAATGGTATTTGAAATCAAGCAATGTTGAATTCGATGCGGGAGTTAATGTGGTATCATTTTTAGTGGATAATTCTGAGCTCCTAATTTCGCACTTCATTCATTTGATGGTTTGCTTTAATTCCATCTTTTGGCCCATAGTGATCCAACATGTGAACATCGTGTGATGTTTGAAAGTGCAGTATGACTGACTATGCGATTTTCCATTTCCATCAAATTTGAGTGACAAGGAGTTGGCTTCTGCCTGTTGGACAGTGACCTGTTGAAGGGACTAGTGAATGCCTGTCATCGCATGTTCAACAGCAATATTGCTTTGCATTCGCCTGTCGGTTTTAAGTGAGACTTAACCATGCCTTATATTAAAATAGTCAATTTCATGCAAACCACTGCCTTACTATGCATTAGAAATCGTTACACTTGCCTTCATTGTTGATCCTGGTACAAGATAACAACTGGCTCCAAATTCATCATCGCTAGCTTTATCGCAATCTTTGTAAGCGATTGGCCACTTTCGTTACTCAATCATACCTCGTGTTGATTAAACTGTTTTAATCACCAGAAGAGCTTCAGTCGCAAAAGGCAACACAAAGTGCAAAACTTCGAGGACAAGCAGTCTAGAATTGGCAGCGCATTTAATTTGGAGCGCATTAGCATCGGTGGCTCTTCTTCATCTCCTCCGCCTCCTTTGCATGCCCTACACTGCACCGTGTTTGACCAAGCTATAAAGCATCAAGGCAAGTGATGTCTGCTTTAACGAAACCACTTACGGGCAACTTTATCAAAAGCTTACATTAGATGGCACCGAGAGACACCACGAGACATGTGTCTTTAGCCGATCACACGTGTTAGATTCGAAGAGGTCAATCACAAACATGCCATTAGACATGCTCTTCTCCGCGTTGTATAGTCCCTTATTATTTACCATGATTTGCAGCGGCATTTCCGCCATTCTGCCGTTCACCAGCATTTCCTTTCTGCTTTGTTCTTCCTTTCACTTATGATCTTTCCATCCTTTCCTTTACTGCAACCGTATTTATCTCGAAAATTAAAGCAGATAGATAACGTGGAAACGGAGGCTGACTTTCCGCCTCTCTTTCTGATATCCTTTCCTTTTTCTTTTTTAATTTGAGCGCGCCTTAACAGCATTATATAATATGCTCCTTGATACAAGTCGCGTGGGACGCGATTGTCCCTGGGCGCTACGAATGCTCTGATCTAAAACACTTAAATTTGCTTCATAAAGGCAAATAAATTCAACTTTGCCTAGCCATTTGTCTAGCTGAATAGACAACTGGGCCAGTTTAGGAATGGATGTAAAAAGAAAAGGATTAGGACACGATGCACCACAGCACTGTGTCAAGTCGTCCTACTGCGTCCATTTCCAAGCCTTGTCTCCTCCAGCCAATTGTTTACGTAACTTTGCACCTATTGGAGTCTAGCTATAAGCACGATTGCCAACAGTAATGTAGCTTTACCAATTCGTTTTGACATTGAATTAGGGATAGGCGTAAAACGTGCACCTTTGTTTTCTCAAGAGCAGTCTCTAGGACCAAATTATCGACTCTTCAATAGATTTTTACTCCACACTACGTTTACTGTGCCATATATACCATTCATGTCTCAAACATCCGCATCTGAAGGTCTATTACGGTAATTATAACTAGCTTACTATGCATGCCCTACTGCGAAAGCTCTGTGGCATTACGCATGACTAGGTTTGACTAGATCTGACTCGATTGGACTGGATCAGAACAGACCACATTATCCGCTTATGCCAGGTAATGACAGGTGTGGATTAAATAGGAAAGATAGGGGTAAACAGAGCTATCTCATCTATCGTGCATGCCACATCCTCAGACACGCTTTGTACGTCAGCCTTGATACTAATTTGGTCCGCCCGATCGACTCTATACAACCCTATGCAATACAATGAGAGGCCCTCCCTTTCTTTTACGTAGGCATTAAGTAGCGAGTCGTACACTTAAGAAGAAGGCCTGATGACGGATTCAAAATGGGTAGAAAGGAGCTCTCTTGTCAATGCCGCCTTTCTCATGCCCTACTCTAACACACCTTTGCTGAGTGGCTCCTGTGTCTCCTACTACGCTCCATATGCTCTCACGCATCGCGCCTTGCATTATGTCCCATCGTGTATGCCCACCACATTAGAACAAAGACAAAAGGGGGTGCGCACACTCTACATCTATTTCCTTGCCTTCGTTTATTTTCGTTTGGGTCCATTATCAATTACTACTCTTCCTCCCCCTCCTCCAATCCCATCGACTGTTAGTGCCATATTTGTAATCTCCACTAGGCTTACTCCAAATTATGGCATGATACAATGATGAAAAGACGATCGCCTAAGTCAGGCCAGTACGGAATGGACTTGGTTTGTCTCACTCACGCTTTACCTGAAACCGACTCCCCTTTTAGCATAGCTCAACCTGGATTGTTGTTAATTCTCCGTTTCTATTTGCCTTTTTTCGGTGTGAAGATGACGGGATTTATAAAACTGGCATATGCTCTCACATTATTGAAAAGCAGATTTCTCTTGTGTTGCCATTCTTTCACGCTGGCTGTGAGGATGCGGAACAAGTGTGTCCGTCAATCAAATCGTTGTACTGCAAGCAATAGGCGGCGAACCAGATGGCGGACTCACTCTTCAACTATTGTGGAAGCACCAACCAAAGAGCTACGGTGCATTCCAATCGTCCACTTCGCCACTTCGATTTAACTAACGATATTGAAATGGAAACGATACGCAGACCGCTTAGGTTACCTTGTCAATGAGAAGGTCTACATCCAAGTCAAACAGACACTGTTAATCTCCCAGCATGCCGTTTTGCATGCCAGCCCTGAAATACCTCTGATCTACCGAATATGATGAGGTCTGCTAACTCCAGCATGCATTCCTATGCTCCCAAATATTGGTGACTCGAAACACCAGTATTCACTGCTTCAAATCACTCACACCCTGACCACCACAATTCGATTCCCAGATTTGACCATAATCGTTGCACAAACTTCCGCCTTCGACTCTTCTTTCATTTGAGTGTGTTGACTTACTCACCAGCATCGTGTGACATCGCACCAACCAGAAGACAATAAAAGCAAGCGTGGCACAGAATGCGTGGTGCAGGGTAAAAAATTTATTTAGAAATCGGTGCATTACCGCTGAAGTTTACAACTGCTTTGATGCCTATCCCTGATACTTTTCTTGCGGAAATTGTTATCTTACATTGCAATTTGCAGTAGTGATCCATTCGTTTCTTCCTTAGGGGCAAAGCTACATCAATGTTCAGCTAAAAGAGACAAAGGGATGATTGAGATAGAGAAAAAGACGCAAAAAGAAGTGAGTGTAAAAGTGGGAAGGCTTAGCGATGAGAAAAAAGGTTTGGAAACGGACAATGTGTGGAGATTATGCGCTATTCTTCGATGTGTCGACATTTAAGGCGAAGTGACACTGTAAAATTAAGAAATCAGCCGCTAAACCCAATGGATAGGCGGTGGCGATGCATGCATTTCTGAAAGAGACAAAGGAATGACTAAGGCAGAAGTAGAGCGAATAAAGCCACAGGAACTAAAAAGAGATGGTACGATTGGATGACTTTGCGCAGTGCTGCGATGCAGCATGCCTTATTTCTTTTCGTCTTGCTCCTATCTGTTCCCGAAATGATTCGCTTGCCCCCGTTTAGCTGTTAGACTAAGTAAAATATGGGGGGAATTGACTTGATAAAAGGACTTCGACTTTCATGAATGTCACACTCAAGCTTTTACATACTTATAAAAGTCGTTCATTTACCCATACTAGAACCAGCCAATTTGCCTTGAAGACTTTTTCATCCTTTGCCTAGAACTCAGAGCATAAAATCCATGTTCGTCACCTCGCATAAATTCGTTGATCAATAAGCTGGCCTTGTTTTTAAAAGACGCCGATTTTGTGAATAAGAAATGATTGCGTTTTATCATCCAAATACACCACCGTCTCTATTTGTCGCTAAGGAATTGCGTTGCAGAAACCCGACAAAGTGTTTTCTATGTTTAGCACGAGTTGTGTGAGCGAATGATTGAATGAAATCAGGTGTGACGCGCGTCGAAGGACATTAGGTGATCTTGAAGAAATCAAGAGGTTGGCTGCAATGCACAAGTGGTAAATCTGCGCTAACTCATATTTAATTGCGTGCTTTAACTGCGCGTAAATGTAGCACTTGGATTCACAAGCCCAACTTATCTTTTTTTAGAGATGGCAGAGTTAGAAGGACGGAATGGCGATTAATTTCATCGCATTACAACTATGGGAGACAGTGCTGTGGAATGGCTGCTACAGCGTGGAAAGAGAAAAAAATAAGTGCTGCTACTCCCGCGGTTGATGATGATTTCGACTGTTTGTGGTCGTTATTCTAAGGTACAGAATTCTTTGAAGGACTAATGTAGGTGTTCATTTTGTGACAGGTTTCACCGATTGGTTCGTCGAGGCAGCAAATTCCTTTTACGTTTTATGCTTTGAATGAATAGTGCTGGATCGGCCATAAATTTTGACCCATTATATGTTTGTGGCTGCCTCCACCTTCCCTACCTTACTTCTTCCTCCTCGCTCTTATTCCGTGTTAATCACGCACTGAAGGAGTTTCGATTTGATTGCACGATTCGGTATTGTGCTGCCCCTGCATTTGCTTGGTTATGCTATGAGGAATTTCTGAACCAGCTTTATTAGAGAGAGCTCTCAGGAAGAAATGCATATGATATAATCCTCTCTTCGGCTTATCATAGCAGCAAAATGCTAACTTCTAGTCTTGTGAACTTAATCAGCGTAATGTTGTTCGCGACGCAGCATTGTGACACTTAAAATTATAGCATTGCATAGAGATGGGGTAATGCAGACCAGTTCAATCATTTTATAGAATGTAGTGCCATGGCATTGAGCAGAGGCGAGTGGTCAATGACGAAAATGAGTGATCTTAAGACAGGAGGAACATTAGGTGTTTCTAGAGTTATGGCAGTGGAAAAATTTATAAATTGCTGGAAGAGGACGCAACCTATTTGTCATGAAAACAGCCTCGCCTCCATTACTTTTTTAAACACTTTGTTCTCATCCTTATTCGCGGCTACCGTTTCGACTTTGCAAAGCCTTGGTACATCGGAACGATCTGTCTTTAGCCTCGGCGCCGCCTTGCCGATCAACACAGTGACAGTAAGGGGGAGTTGTAAGGTGAATGCGAAAAGAAATAACAGGTAGTTTTGAGTCGGTAAAGATCTCATGCTTTGCGAATGCACAGCTGATGCTGATCGTGTACGAAATGCTTTCCATGGCTCCTGCATGATCCTTTGCTGATGTTCCCATGGTTTTTGCTGTCGTCCGAAATTAATATTTACTTTTGGACATAGATGGACAAACAGACTCAGTTTATTCTGCTATCGCTTAGCTACTCACGCAATGTCACGAAAACTATAAGGATTCGCTTGCAAATTACCTTGATAACTATTAGTTTCCATTCCAAACTGGCATTGCATGTTAACTCGCATCATTAAAGTTGAATGAAGTATTAGGAGTGGTTTTCGATGTCCCGCCTTCTAAGTACTGCGTGTACAAGTCACAGCTACGCGCCACCTCGACCCTCTCGACTTCGGTAGTAGCGTGCACCAACAAAATCCCGTATGTTACCTGCTGAGTCAATCACGCTTAAGTCTTCAAAAGGAGCGTGATAGCTTAAGCTCAGTGAAGTTCGGCTTTGCACTTTCCTACTCACACCTCTTAAAGTAAAACAAGTGAGGATATCTAAATTAATGCATGCTTGGGATTACAATATTTTGCCTAAAGTTGGCATAACCTAAAAAAACGGTGCCGGTTCGCTTCAAAGCACGTGACTTCTCAAGAGTATTGGTGGAATTTTGAAGGTGTGGTTTCCACCAACACTTGACAGGTTTGCATGTTCGAATCGCAAACATTAGCCTTTCTTCAATGCCATCAGGCAACCATGTTTAGGCGTTGGAGAAGCAGGGCTGTTCCAATCTCTTACTCTGCGGTCGATTTTAACGTCACACAACGTATTTGCATCCCATCCACAACTGGCTAAGAAGGAAGGTGTAATGTAGGGGAGAAAATGACAAGGAGATGCAGTTACCTTACTCTGATGAAGTGCGACCTGGAATGCTCTAGATGATGCCGTTAACTTCGCCATGGGGTGTTGCTGCACTCCTCACAACTAACATTTATCGTAAATTATTTCCTGCAAATAAAGTCAGTAAGTCTGGAATTCAAACTCCACCTTCTAGCCATTATCATTCACATACTTACGAACTTTTTGAGGGGATCTGACATTGCCTCCTGCTCATGACCTTTTGACTTGTTCAGACGAAATGTTCAATCAGTTATTCTGTAATGTTTGTGGTGCAAAGCCACTATGGAGCGCTGGAAAATTTCATTAAACTATAAATAGGGCGGTAAAGCTACCATACAGCAGGATTACAAATCGTCCTATTTCATAAAGCGTTCAGAGTGAAACTAATAAAATCCAATTAGTAGCAAACCGGTATCATCACCTGAGGTGCCATATGGGCATGTGTGCCAAGATCCCATTGCTGGCACACATTATGACTGTTGTTGCTGTTGCTTTGATGCCACATTAATGCGAGGTCCATTAACTGCCTTCCCAATTTGCAGGTTCGTGTTTATCCAAAGAATCTTTGTAAGTAGCTTATTCACAACAGCATGTTCTGCTCTGTGGTTAATTTTGAAAAGGATTTCAAGAAAACAACGCGACAGCCAGCCCTAACCACCAAGAATGCACCCTGAAAACTTGTTTGGTGGTGACAATGTTGGCTCACAGCGAAAGCCGTGGAAATGAAACCGAGTCCATGCATTCTAGCAGTGAAATGGAACTGCGTTCCTATTTCAGCATAGAGCGATTCAAAATGACTTAGCAGCGAGACGATCAATCAACTAATCTAGTACTTTACCTCCTTTGTTTTGAAGAGGATCAATCAGTCGCTGGGACCACACACCTCAACCATCATTTTGGTAAGGTGAAGTAGGAGTGTGCACTCTAACGACGGTAAAAATTGATCGAATGACATAGAGGTGTCCAATGTTCACTCCTGCAGGGCTAAGTTGCTTTGAGCTTCCAATGAACTCAGAATCCTCACCTTCCACCTACTGACTGACAACACGTATTCTGAAGAACCACCTTCACTGCTGGATAAGTAACCCGATTGCTGCTAAAGGAATTTTGTAGTATATTGGTTAAAACGTCCTAAAATGATGTACAATGCAAAATGTCCTCTTCTCTAACCCAGATAAAGAGAATGGTGACCATATTGTGCAGAGTATATTGGCTGCCAAAGCAGCCCTTTTTGGTGTTATTGCTGAAAATGAAGAAAGGGATGAGAGCCTCAATAACACAAGACAGCACCGGCAGCAGTGCCTTAGGGCATCACGGCAGCAGATTGAATGCTGGAACACCAAAAATTTGTGCTTAGAAACCAATTCGGTAGATGATCAAAGGCACAAATTCAATCTCTGAGAACGTCTTGTTTATTTTAAAAACGAAGGATGAATCTTGCCTCTCTGGACCGCCAGCATCATGATTCCTCTGCGCCTGGCTTGTACCGACATTATAGCCCATGATTAGCGACCAAATTCTTCCGAGGTCAAGGACAATGTTGGAATTTACCTCTCGTCTTTCCCTTTAGCATCGAACCATGTTGACAAAGAAGTTGACACAGACTTAAAAAAAGGTGTTAATCGTGATGATGGCGAAAATTTGGCAGAAAGTTGCTTTTAAATAACTGTTTGTGATGGGATAGTGTCTGTCAATCTCACAGGAGGCCATCACCATCGTCAAGGAGACCTCTGGACGCAATAATCGCCCTGAAGTTTTGGTGATAAAAGCAGATGGATAAGGGGACACGTAGCTTAATTCGGCGTTCTAACCATCCACACTCTTATTCCAAAGCAAATGCACAAAGTTTCCAAAAATTAAAAAACAATTCTTTTTAGGTGGAAAACGAATTCCTTGATTTAAAAGACGAATCCATTGACGAATTAAAGCATTGTTTGAAAGTTGGACTTTATGGTCAGTACATGTGTAAGGTAGAGTCGAATTTTGCATTCACTTTGGATATACGAGATGTTGTCCACACCACTAGGCTCAAGGCATTAAACTTAACAAAAATTGTCCTTTCAAGCACTACGCTTGGTAATGTTAACATTGGAAAATAAGTTGCAAGTGACTTTGCGCTTTGTCGTATCCGTTACCTTGGAATCCCCTGGCGATATATTTGTTATGCGATGTGACCAACACTTTCCGCTCCGCATACTTGACAATTCGCTGTTGGCGAAGGCTACCTGCTGCTAGCAGAGTCGAGGACAAGACTGCTAATGATGAGACGAATGATAATGGTGAGAATTTGAAACAGGATTATTTTTTCACAATTTCTGATGACGTGGAGAGGGAGCGAACCATGTGGTGATGTCGGAAGTGTGGCAAACATGCAAAGGACTTGCTTCTCTGTGATAACAAAAGAAAGAGCAAGCAATCTTCTCAATAATCTTCGGCTAAAATTTAATAGGTGGTGCACCAACGTTTTGGTCTATTCAGCTAAGGAAATCGCTTTCCTTCCTTGAAAGGAAAACTGATTGTTTGTTGAAGTTCTTATCTCAAACGACCTCCTGTCCCTCTTCGTGTCAAACAATTTCATTGGTTTATGTCATTGTGTAATAGGAAATTGATAGCTGCCATCCAACGACAACGGTACATCTCGCCATCCTGCTTGCGTGGAATTCTGTGTCACCTAAGTACACTGGCAGTTTTGAGCCAGCTGCCGATTTTCATCATCTTTGATACTGGAAGAGGTTACGTTACTTTAAATAATGCTTAACTCATTCTTCTGCCAATTTTTAAAATTCGGTTGGTCAGCTTTGTCTAACATCTTCTTTTGGCTGGGACACTCGTGTGTGGTGGCCGTAAACGAGGCCGATGTGTTTTGGGAGACCTAGGTAAATGTGGCCACCATGGTGGCAACAGAGATGTCTTCTGCTGTTCTTACAACCAGATCAAAGTGAGTTTGTTCCGCTTTAGAACAAGTGAGAGTGAAGACCACAGAAATGGTCAAAATTAACACATGTGTGCAAACGCTGCATAGCTCTTATAGTTACATGGAATTTCGAGTTGCAGACAGTACGGTTCAAGCATACCGTATCAAGGTTGAAGACTTACACCGAACGGAGCCCAAGCAAAACAAATTATACATTATTTCGAATTCTAGTTCTGCATAATCGATCCCAAAGCAAGGTAGGTTATGAAAATTGAAGTAAATGGAGAAAAAACGAAGAGCTGTTCACGTGTTTTGCATTGCTTCTGCACACCACGTTCTCCAGCCGCAATCGTAAGGAGGTGTCAGTGAATTGAAGTCGACCAAAGTTTGGTCGATTCGAAACGAGAAGGGTGAGAGAGATTGAAGGGGTGGATTATGCACATATATTCAGACAGCATAAATTCTATGTGAACCAGATAAACGTGGTGGAGTCTGTTAGCGACGCCGAGCTTTTTACTTCTGTCATCCTTACGTGTACTAACCCAGATCGATGTAGCAAAATCTTAGTAGTGCAATGGTTTTAAGCAAAGAGATTCGTCAGATGTACTTTTTTGCTTTCAACTGTGCGGATTATTACAAATGACACGGGAGGAATCGCAAGAGAGGAAGTCAAACACGTTCTTCTGCTTTTAGCTGAAAATTAAAAAAAAACCCATTCATATAATAACTACTGTTGGTTGCAACATATCAGCTGCTGGCCGCTTAATTCACGTCGGTAGATTGAGTTGAACTAATTTATGAAAGGTCAGAATGCGAATTTTCGCAATGGAGCAACACAAAAGCGTCTTAAAGTGCATGTTACTTGCAAGGAACGTGGAGGTAAATCAAGAGCATTTCTTCCACAACAATCGGACTAACAATGAGAACCTTGATTTCAACGTGGCGTTGGAGCTGTGCCTGAGGCGATTCAGTGGTAAAATCTCAAATGTCACTTCACTGAATGAATTGGACAGCGCAGCACATGCATGTAAAAGTACTCGTAAGGGTCACAGAGGTGCGTAGGGTCTTCGCTTACTGATTTTGAGGGCATCGCTTTTGAATAATCCCTAACAATTTAGTCGATCATTGTCGTCTAACACAGAAAACAGAGAAATTTCCACAATCCACAGTGGATATTGTCGATGCGATGGAGTAGGCTGAATGCGGTCCTACCCAACTGTTAGCATTAGATCCTAATGAATTTTGTCTGCCTCGAAGGAACAAGAGAAGTTAGAAAACTCATTAAAGGCATTGCGTCAACATTGAAGGTACGGGAAGGATAAAGATGTGTCTTAGACATCACGCATGCCTGATTCGACCATTGTTTAAAAATTGGCACCAAATGGAGGCCAAATATCAGGTCTGAACGACACTAATTTGACCGTAGCTTTGAGATTCCCAAAGCGATATTTAGACTGCGACGAAAATTGTTGCATTTATTGTGTTAAGGCTGTTTTAGAGTCCTGTTAATTGCATCAGCAGTCGACTCGATTCTGCTTTCATATGGCACTCTCTTAGGGAGAGGTGGAAGCAAGATTCTACTGATTTGCCTAAGGCGTGTGAACCACAAACCGATCGACAAGGGTCGATAGTGTTACCGTCCCATTGTGTCTGAACAGCGAGCCATCTGTCAAACTTGTCTTGAATGACGGGACCTCCTGTTATGATAGGCTTCACCGAGGCATCCACCTTTATGACACCGGAGATAAGTTGGTCCTCGCAATAAAGGCGGTTGTCTGGAGTTTGGGCATCCCCTTGGCATGCATCATATACGGTCATGCCACTGCGCGCGCTCGGCTGCACACAAGTAGGTTCATGGCAAGCTGTTCGCCAAACGCGTCCACACTTGCACGCAAATTCTTCATAGCCCGTCTCACACACAGCCACAGCAGACGCCTAAACAATGCTGTTGCGAAGCGCCTCTAGTTCTTCAAAAACGTCAACTCTACTGGTCGCTGCTGCTTGCAGTGTGCACATGTTGCTGGTAGGCGGTCTTTGAGGCATCCGTGACAGGCATGGTGTGCGTCGGTTGATGGCAGTATTACCGAACTACAAGGATATGGCACAGGCTAAACTGACAGGCAAGAGGATTGATGAGCTCTTCGCCAACTTTGAAATCATTAATCCTCACCTCCGCTATTCATACCGTGAATATCCTGAAAGGCATGCTAAATTCGACTTGAGCCTTTGGCCACTCACTTACGATTTGTAGTCCATTTGATTTGTCCATTGCTACTTTTCTTGTGTGTGTGTGAGCTCTCCATCTGGTCGAAATGTATCCTATTCTTTTACTAGACTTTTACACTCCTTGATACACAGGTGTTGTCCAAGGAAAGCCAAAACCTTTTTCTAATACTCCAATGCTCCTAGTTTCGGATGCAAGATTCTTCGGGAATTTCGCGTAAATGTTAAAGCAGTATGACTGAACAGTAGCATATCTTGCGCTAACAGCGACGTCATTCGTTTATCGTGGTGACCTATAATGGCAGGGCCATTGCCGATGTCAAGCAGCTCATCGCATGATTCAAATAAACTTGGCTACGCTTTAAGTATGGGCTAACGAAATGCTATTAATCTAACCGTTGCATTCCTCTGTGAGTATTGTCTTCTGTAACGGTTATTCATTGCTGAAGGAGTTCAACTAAGCCTTTTCCCACCAATCTTTTGAGGATTCGATTAGTCATTTAACTTAGTATTCAGCAAAAACGATTTCCTGCATTCGCAGTAAACACTAAAAATCGGATTTTCTAGGTAAACTTTTGTTCTTTTTCTGTTAGAGTTGGATTTGTAAGGGATTTATGCAAGAAACCTTTTAAAATGAGGCACAAATTCAATCGTTTGTTTGCGGAATTCAAATAAGTGAACGAAGACTTCTACTGTTGCCAACCTACTGCAGAAGAAAGCGTGTTGGTTCCTTACAAAAAAATTGAGAATGAGGTGCGCTTAAGAAACATAGTTTTAATCTGCCTCCCCGGTAGTGGTTTTCGTCTCAATCGCACTCGGCAGTTTCGGTGGAAATGATTTCTGCATGTCGCATTTCTCATTCAAACCTAAACTTACATCTCGTTTTAGTCAGTGCAAGCATTCTACTGTCTATGCTCCAAAAGCACGCAAAGTGTGTACGGATGGAAAGAGCCAGAAAGTGCCATCTTATCAATTGATGTGAGGGCTACTTGCTATCTCTTGAAGGACAGCAATAACAAAGGCTCTTTTTTGGTCCTCATGTTGGTCCACGTCATCGCGCAGTCAATGTACAACTCCCATCAAATTATGCGACATGGAACATGGAAGGAACCCTAGACAAATGTCCTCGAGTAGTGCCTGCCGCATGTTCAAGCTCCAACTAAATTGCTTTTTGACTTGGTTCGACGTAACTGACCTTCTAGTAGTCATTTTGACAGCTGACTTTCCAAATGAAGTTCCAAAACATGCATTGCACACGAACATTAAGCATGTTTAAGAGACCAGCCATCTGATGGCACGTTAAAGCCTATGATTCTTTGAGGCCACGAATCGATTTACGGTCTATACCATTAGACTTTAGTTGTAAATAAATTCGCGACATAGCGTTGATGAACCAGGAAGACGAAGATTCAGGCGCACCTCTTACAGTGGACGGAATTTCAGTCACATTGACATGAAATCTCTTGACCATCCGGTTGAACTCATATATCGTTGAAATGATATTTATGCACACTTCGGTCCAAATTTAATTTTGAAATTGAGCGTTTTTTCAGCAAGGCATTAAGTGCTTTTCGAATCTCAGTATTGGCAGATAAATGACCCAAGTGGTAGCGGTGCTACTGAAGGTGACTTCAAATACAACCTTACAAAAGTAGGTCTGAATGTCCAGTGCTCACTATGCTGCGCATTCAATTCTACCTGATCGACAAAAGGACCGCTGTCTACACCTTTGACGTTCGTAAAAATAGCCTTTAACACTGGGAAGGATAGTGACTTTGCCTTCAGTCGCATGCTAGGCAACAATTACTTTCGAACTGAGAGATTATTAAATTCAAGGCAGGAAGTCTGGCAGTAGATGTAATTGCTTGCAGTATGCTTTCCAGCGTTGCAACTGATGAGATACTAGATAGACTGTCAAACGGTCATGCCATTGGTAATCTCAGAAAAGAACCACTCAACACCCTTGACGTCTAAATCATTTTGCTAGAAAGAAAATGGCAGAGAGAGCGTGATCTGAGAAGTCACGTGATGGTAGCTGAAAATGATGTCCACTACGTCTGCGAAGACCTATGAGCCGAGATGGCTGGATTGCGGGCATACAGATACTCACTTTATAATGTCTGGCATTGGTTGCCATTTAACAGCTTGGCTTCAGAGCAAGACTTCAGAATTCTTGCGCAGTATTTGCTTAGAAGCCCTTAAGAATGACTTACTATTGGTTGCAGAGTTTTCTACTTCTGCAAAAAGTTCGCTTTGATGGTCCATGTCTAAGTTTTGATGGATCGAGTAAAAAAGCAACCATTTCACAAACCCTTCCTTCTATTTCGCCTAATTTTTGCGAATAATGGCTTCTTAACTAATAGGTATTTAGAAACATCGGTCGCATACTGAAACATTAAGCTTCTTGCAAAAATATAGAGATGGCTTTCAAATCCAAAAAAATAATTTGTGTGCTTTATTTGCGGTTCCTTATTAAATACTGGTTTCTCTAAGTTGCACGATGCTCCACGCCTCTCTTCCCACCTTACTCTAAATGCAAAAATGAAAGTAAAATTAGTAGCGAATGAGTGTATATTATTTTAAGGTATGCGTATGTGGGTGCTATTACACTTCCCCATCTCGATTTAACTTGAGGAAACAGGATGTGGCACCAAGGTAAGAACCCAGCTGGGTCACACTTGGATCAACTGCTAGTTGATCTTTCATCATGTCACTCGCCTGTTAAGGAATCGCATCTACAATGAAAATTCCCCAACTAATTGATCATCTGGTGAATGATTCAAGGAAAGGATCAATATTGCTTTGAGATCTCACTTTATTTAATTCTCACTAACAAACTTAAGTAGGTCAAGTAATTTAAAGTGATTATTGATGCCTGTCTTTACCGATAAGTAATTTTTACACCATTGTCCTTTGCTTTGTGATCATAGCTTACATTTTGAAATAATAGGCTAACTTTAAACTTAATACTTGGGTAATGAGGTTAGATTGAGCACATGCCTAAGCTCGATTACTGCATGAAGCCTCCAGATAAAGTTTGCGTTTTGCACGTATGACTGAAATGGCATCGCGATGGCAAGTCTCTAAGACAAACAGCCGCTCTTTTGCATCCCTGTTTTGTGTATGGGCACAGCCTAAACACCGTTAATGCGGCTGATGGCAGAAAATAGCTGTTGTGCCGTTTCGAAAAGGACATCAAAGTTACGAATTTTTTGCACGTGCAGAATGCTTTAATCTGAATGCGTAGTTAAGATGTTTAGCAGCCATCAATGCCTAAAATGGTTAAGAGACGGTTATGCATCTGTCAGTAAAAATCCAAGTCTTGATGCATTCTGTCCAATCCATCAAGTCTTTCCAGAAAAAGCAGCATACAGGATTGCTCATAGAGTTCAGGATCAGTGCAAAACCTGTGGTTCTACGAATCCATTAAATGCTCTTTGCCCTTATTTGCGAGAAATACATTAATTAATTACAAACTCATGCTAGATGAGTACGGGTTCCGAGTAAGGATTACTTTCCTGACAAACTAAAACTGATAGCCAGGCTTCTTGACGAAATTAATTTTCAATTCTAGGTCATCAGGAGATCTTACATCCACTTAGTACATGCTATAAAGTCAAAGCAACTCTTCTTGTACTTTAGTCAAGGCGACCTCAGGATGAAAACAAGCGCAGTCCAAAGCTTCACTATCGTTATCAAAGTGAAAGCCAGCCAACCAGAAGGACCCAATCCATGCATGTAAGCGCTCTGAATGTTTTTTTACTCCTTTTAGTCACATTTTTAAAAAAAGAATATACGATTATTTTTGAAAACAGCATGCATCCTCGAAGGTTTGACACGCTTTCCTTAACTCTAACATCTCTCTCTCTAATTTAGACTTGTTTCTCCTTTGTCGAAGGAGGACTTCATGGAAGTTAAAAAGGTGTGTATTTAAGGGATCTAGCATTCATTGTGTTGTATTTAGTAATGCCTAGCCTAACGTTCTTATTTCATAGCTCGTTGAGGTTGTCTCAGCCTCACCTTATTTCGAAAGACAAAACGAGATTCCGCAAATGATTTTTCTTTCGTATTACTTGGATTAGTTCATAAAATTTGTCAGATTCGGCAAATGTATATTTCATTTGGCAGCTTATTTGACAAAATTCTGCACATACTCTGAGGCCAATTTTAACAAATTGAAATCATTTCTCGCCACTTCGCAGGTCGTTCCAGCAACAAAAATGAGGAAGTGATTGAATAAGAGTTGATTGTGTTGTGCTCTTGCACGCGAATCTGTTATCCTTTCCATTTTCATTCGAGATGAGAGCGCAGGAAGTCTCTCTGTTGCTAAAGCAGAAAGATGAAGTCACGCGTAAGAAGTTTACTTAATTTTGACGGCTCTATGGACGCTGTGTGGTTGAATTTCGCAACGTACTGTAGATTAGCATTTAAAATTTGCACTCTTTGCTTGTGATACTCTCAGTGGACTGCATTTTTGCAGGCCCTCAGCTTTCGTAACTTTTTAGTACATGTTGCCAAACAACCTTACTTGTCTCTAATTGGCGATAGCTTAGTTCCTTTGGATGTAACAACTCTCAAGACGGAAATGCATTATGAATGGATCGCTTTAATATTGCAACGATCAGGAGTATTATCAACGATGTCAGCTACCTGCCTTTAAATGAGCATAATTCAACAGCCCTTACTTCTATGCATAAGTACTTTTGGGTACTAATCATAAATGATTTGCTTTACTCTATAGGATGCTAAAACATGATATATTAGCATTTGTTCCAAGCATCTCAGTTACGCGGATTCTCAACAAACACATTAAATTATTAATAAGACATAAGTCTCCCTTTATTTTATCCGAAACATTTGAGATTCCCGCAATCGGCGTAGTAGATAAATTATGGTCAACTGAAGATTTGCAGAAATCGCAGGACAAAATCGCAATCCTCCTGCGTTCAGACACTACTTAGTGTTCTGGATAATTCAATATCAGAGCAAATCACGGCTTTATAAAAATGGATTCACCTAACTTTAAATATCATATTCAAATCGCTAATCCGCTATTAGGGTTACAAATTGTTTTAGACGTAACTTCGCATCGATGGCGGTAGTGAGAAATTCGTGCAAGATTCCAAAGATGTAACGTTTTAAACCAAAAGGATGAATTTTGCAGGAGAATCGCTAAACTAATGGACCTGACTCATCCTATCAAATCACTTTCACAATGGGGTTCTTCTACAGTGAAAGCTTTGAGGCTTATCATAGGCGTGATGTTTGCATCGCTTATTCCGTCGAGTAACAGGTGCTCTGAGCTTTTGCGCACTTTCGCCATGAACCAGAGATCTAAGCTAATTGTTACTAGAGAAAGAAATTAACGCAGTAATAGAATGGAATCAGCAACAGCTTACAAGAGTGTTTTATGAAATTATTTTATATCGAAATCTGCTAGCCAAACATGTTGGCTGTTGCTGTTGCAAGTTAGATAGCTCTCATAGGACGCCAGTTAGCGCTGTATATCTAGTCTGCTGTTTTCTGTGTAGATCTGCCAGTCGGTCTTGCCAAAGTTCTACAATTATCGCAAAAAAAGGTAATGTATGCTGGAACCAATCAAATAGGTGATGGAATGGAAGCAAGGACAAGAAGAAGAGTGGATGTCGACAAAGCCACCTCGTTATTCGGTACTATGCATTCAATGTGACTCAGTCAGCTGCCAAAGCACGTCATTGATTTTGTTGCTCATGATCTTTGTTAAAATTATTTGAATAGCATGCATAATTAAGATTCTGCTGATTTAGAACAGCAGAGAACATCCCACTTCTGGGCATCCCATGGGACCCGGTGTGACAGAAATCTAGATTCGAATCATATAACTCTACAGCACTCTCTTCGAAAGGCGATGCATTAGGAAGATGCCTGCTACATCAGCGTAGACATTGACGATTTGCCATTCCCTCCCCAAACTTGGGTAAAAGAAGGTAAAATACTAGGGTAGAGTATTTACATTCAACAGACAGAGAGAAATAAGCTGCTAACACGGCCAGGAGGCTAGTCTACTCAGCTAGGGCAATGTAACCACCTCTGTGACCCTGACCGAAACCGGTAGTTCAAACAAGCAAAGTACTACATTGCCCCTCTCCTTTTTCGAGTATCGTCCCTGACGCGCTCCATGGCACATCTCCCGCGTCAGCCATCACAACGTGTTCAGCGCTGCAAGAAGCACCCACGAGCCAACCGTGCCAGTCGCCGACATTCAGCGTGATTGAGACGATATTTGACAACAAAGTCAGTGATCCCTCGTTGCAAGTCGATTAGACTTGAAGTTTCGATTGGCTTAAGAACAAAGTTCAGAATAAGTGGTTCAGTATATGCCCGTAGGGAGGCGTTGTCACGCCGATCTCTTTAAGCAAGCATATTAGGGGTAATCTTCGGAAAGAAACTCTTCTGGTGGTCCATGGTTAGTGTGTTAATAGCTTTCTTCTAGAACACAGGGATGGAGCAGATGCCGGCGGCAGACGTCGTTCTTGCCCCTCCATTGCGAATGCACTTCTTTCGCACCGCTGCAACATGCCGCAGGTGGTGGAGGTCGGGATAAAACCTTATAGAGTTAGGTCTGCTTTCCGCTGCTACCGATGTGGCGATGTGGAAAAAAGGTAGAATACTAGAATACTACTAGTTAGGGCAAGATGGCCACCTTTGTGACCCTGACCAAAGCCGGTAGTTCAAACCAAGTACTAATACTTTCCACTCTTATGTAATGTCAGATGATTCAAGTGGTGTCCAAATTTACAATGCAGTACGTGAATTTTGGTGCGTTTGGGGATTCATCTGATTTTGCAAGCCTGTTATGCAAATTTGCCACGTTTTCATTGTCATTTTGCATAAGTCAAGTCAAAGATTTCAGCAGCCTAGTCATCGAATTCTTCATTAGTGCCCTATATAACCATTTTACGCCTAAAAAACCATTAATGATGCAGGCATTTAATGGCCTACTTCCAAGAAAGTTGTCACTTTCGCTGGCAACAATGAACTTCTGCACTGACAATGTTTATGGCTAAATTAAATGTCGTTTACTGCAAAGCATTTTATGCAGAGTCATCGCTAACGTCCTTTGAGTAAAGTACACTAATTGTGCACGCATTGATGAAGCCAGATTTCTGGTTTACACACCAGCGTCAACCACATCGGCTGGAGGTTCCCGCAACCCAAAATATACCATGTTCAATTTTTCCATGCGGTACATTACTAATAATGTTGTTAATAAACTAGAGACTGAGTACTCCCTTGCTTTCCTCTGAATCGCCTTTACTCTAATTCCTAAGTGTCGACAGTGACAAGAACCTCGAGGCCAAATGTTTAATCGAGGTTTGTATGGCCGAGGCACCCTAACGCCTCAGTCACAGACTTGGTCAATAATATTTTCACTCATAATGTTAGCTTAAGACCTAGTTGCTGTTTCAGCAGCAGTCCTAATTTGTCAGCTTTTAGGTCCCGATCATATGCAGCACCTTTATTTAAATGACAGTTTCTATAAATTAGTTATTTGACATCTTTGACATCAATAAGACGTCAAAGGAAGAGTAATTCTTCAAGGCTTTGGCCATGGAGCAAAGTTACCAATTGCTTAAATATTCAGTGTTTTTGCTCCCAAAATAAACGAGGGCAGCATCCAATGATCATTTGGTGGATAGGTAGCCATACTCGTGAATTAGTTAATGGCGAAGCTAAAGTGTGTAATTTGTGTCTTTGTTGGGAAGAAATGAATGTCCACCATTTTTTCATTAAGTAAGAAGCGATTCATTCAAAAGCTCTTTTAAACGTCTACGGAGCCTCGTATACATCCGACAGACTTATAACATTCAAGGATTTTCCCGTGTTGTGTGGTGTACCTCACGCCAAGTACGTAGTGTTCGAATCCCACATGCCAAAATTCTCTTTTTAGTCAAATTCAAAACTTTAATCAGCAAAAGATAGTTTAATGTCCGCATAAATTTCGCTACACTTTTCTGATGTTCTCGTAAGCAGGGTATTAATCGCCGAACGCAGAAGAAATAGCGAGAAGCACGGCAACTCAAAGACCCAAGAAATGGCCCGCAGTGTAAGAAAAGATGTGTGCAGGGCCCAGAATTATGAGATGATACATGAAAATTATGCCCGAAACAACGGATAGATGTAAGGAAGGAAGAGAAAAGGGTCCATTTGTAACAGATGGTGAATAGTTATGACAAGGACATGGTTGGTCGAGAACTAGTGCATAAGTGGATCATGGATTCTGTGCAATGAACTGCCCAAATCTGGGATGTAAACACATAGTCATCGACGATTCGTAGCATGAGTACAAGAAAGGCGTCTATACGGCCACCAAATTCCATTTCCTTCCTATCAGCACTACTAATCCAATAGAGTAATGTGTATCTCAACCCAGAATAGCATCGTGGCAAGACCAGACCAACTTTTCGATGGTCTGCATGCAATCTTAGACCCTTCTTCAACGAGAATCCAAAAAGAGCACATCAAAGTTGCAAAAGATCATAACAACAGAGTGTGTTCTAAATAAACACCGTAACTATGTTCACAATGCAGTGTTTAAACTCATCTAAGGAGAAGAGTTGAGTAAAAGATTTAGACTAATGCGAAGGGAGAATTGATTGTTAGTCAGGTATACCATAGAATTTCTGCCTTGAAAATGTTTGAGCTGACTCCTATAATTCACGAATGGAAAGAAGTGAAATCTTCTTGTATTCTACTGCATAAGATTAGATCATTACGACACGCGGGTTATTCTGCCAACTCACTGCGTATTCGAGTGACAATTCAACTGTTCCGTCATGCAAAAGATCAGCAAATTAAACGTTTACTGTAAGGCAGTGGGAATGCATTTTTCTTAGTTACGTCGTTCAACCTGTTATCGATGCACAATCGTCGACTACTATTCCCTCCCTTTCGTGCCTTTGACGGCTGCATAACCTCATCTCAATTTACCTCCTTGACCAAATGGTTCACATCTTCCAGGAGAGGAAGCGGTATGAGTCTGAGAACTTGCTAAATGGGTCTAGCTTCGATGGTGCCTACTACATGCTTGACGATACTCCTTCGTTCCGTTTTGCTGCCTTGCCATGAAAATGTATTTGAGCACTCACTTAGTAGTATGTAGGGTTGCTCGCCCTTCCTATCAATGGCGTGAGTCAACTGTGGGCACAGGTCATCGAAGCTGTTCATTGGGTTGCAGCAGCCGGATAGCAAAGCAACTGCGTGAGACTCAGTGTAGTACTGGGCATTACTTAGAGGGTTTGCACCAAGTATTGCGTCCAAGGCCGGTTCTAAAGGCATGATTAAAATGTCACAGTCTATGTTTATTCTCCTGCAAGTTTCTAACCACGTATCACCTTTATTACTATCCCTCTTCTTTCTAACGGGTGTACCTCTAAATTCACTTTCACACCACACTTCGCTTAAAATGTACAATTGAAATAACATAAGCACTTAACTTTATTAACATGACATGCCAATAAACAGTAACAACTGAACAAAAAAGGGGTTAATGCGATAAAGTTCGAGACTACCTCTTACTTTCTCCTCTAAACACGCCCATTTGTGTACAGACTGCAAGATCAGCATGAAAAAGATGAAAAAAATGGTGGCTTAAGGTAAAGCAATGTGGTTTTGTGTACACTGCTCTGCTCTGTTTTGCTTTGCGTCTTGATGTATCGTGCTGTGATCTAAAGGAAGGCTGTATGACATAATGCGACATGAAGGAAAGAACTATGTTGTGAGATTAGTTTTACCTTCTTGATACTGTTTCCCTCTATCTTGATATTCACCGATGGGCCAATCCTCGAGACAATGCGATGGGGATACAACCCTTCGTTGGGGTTAAGCGTACTCACAAAACTCGCCATGGTTGGAAAAATACAGGGCATTTCACTGGTCCCAATTAAGGGACTACTAATGAAATAAAAGTCATAGAATAGATTACACGCACGATCGCAAATCAGAGTGTCGAGAAGAAATAGCACTGTGCAGTCACCCAAACTACCATCTTGGATGGTTCCCTGCTAGCAGTGTTGAGGTTGACGAATTTGGCATTAGCTAGTTCCACGACCTACTTACTAAGTTAGCTGAGTCAAGGGCGTGGCCATCATCCCGGTGTTGAACTAGAGATTTTATTTGTGGTGGAGGGTGAAGGCGGATGATAAAAAAGGAGGGGATTAAATTAGCGTTGGATTAATGGCCGATGTTGAGCTCGAGATTATATTTGTGAGAAATGATGATAGAGAGAGAGCGAAAGAGAGCGACAGAAGACATTCAGCATCGTGTAAATGATCAATGCTTAGTTCAAGATTTTATTAAAGAAGGGTGGTTTTGAGGGACATGAAATGGAGAGGGGAGACAGTTAGCGTTGATCAAACGACCTATGCTAAGTATGAGATTTCATTGAAAAATGGAGGATGAAAGAGAGAAAGAGATGAAGAGAGGGAAAAGTTTAACATTGTTTGAATAATCGATGTTTATTACAATATTTCATTAAAATCGAGGGTGACATAGAGAGAGATAAGGAGAGGAGAAAATTAGCATTGAACAAATAGCCGATGCTGAGAATGAGGTTTCATTAGCGATGAAGGGTAAGAGAGCGATAAAAAAAGAGAGCGGAGACAGTTAGCATTGTGCAAGTGATCGATGCTGAGCACGCGGTTTCATTGAAGGAGAGTGATAGAGAGGGATGAAGAGCGAGGGAAGACAATTCGCTTTAGGTGAAGGATTGATGCTGAGCACGTGTTTTTATAGCGGGGGCGGAGATAGTGAGCGAGAAGGAGAGCGCGATAAATGAGACTTTTATCGGTAGATGAATAACCAATGACTAGCGCATGTTTTTAGTGGTAGTGTAGGGTGTGGAAGATAAAGAGAGGAAAAGAAGAGACAGCGATGGGAGAGTGATCGATGTTAAGGACGTGAGTTCCGTGTTGTGGGAGAGATAATAAATTTGTTGGTTCCCATCACACCTTGTCTTCTCGCCTTTCTAAAGTTTATTGTGATTTACAAAGGACGCTGTATTCCTCGACTAAAAAGGAATCAAATATTGTTACACACCAGCTCCTACGTCTCTTTCATTGCTGGCGATTTTGTGCTACATGACATCAACAGCAATAGATTGCTGTCATCGCCACCACCCACTGATGAATTGTACCCTTCTTTATTCAACAGTACATAGCAGGTATACATAAATATAAGGTAGCGAACAATGAAATGAGTGTTCTTGGTAGAAAAGATTGCAAAGTTAGGCAGATAAAATAGAACACACATTTATGAAGAAAAGTTGTTGCACATGTAGAAGGGATCACCACCTTCCCATGTGCACCAGAACCAACGAAAATCCGAGAACAACTAAAATAAAAGACAATGTTTTAATCTGGACACTTAGGAAATGATTATTCGAATACTGCTAAGTCTAACAAAGCGATGCGGAAAGCAACTGCGTCCGTGCTGTCATTTTGCCGTTTGCGGTAATGCTGGAAATTAATAAGGTTTTGAAGTAACAAATAGATTTAGATGAGTAGCATTTTAAAATTGATACGCTTAGCCATCTGAGAGGAAATTAAGAAATGCCGGTCATCCCATACTCTATTTACCCACGCAACCAACGATCGAGCAGATCAGCAGTGGTAGTACGTATTTAAAAATTAAGGCAAGTTAACGTTGCCAATGTGGACTTTGGCAGGTGCGGTGGAGATTATTATGTCCAAATAAAGCTTATCTGTCAACTTACCAAACGACGTTGCTGTCCAATTACAAAAGCAGCAGTTAAATACCACAAAGACAACTGCCCATTGTTCTACGAAAATCGTTGTGCGTGAATACAATAACTGAACATGAGTAGGTTCATAACATGTCAGGTTGTTTAGAAGCGCAAAGGAATTAAGGTGAGGCCATGGCGCAAAGAGGATCGCGAACTAAAGCCAAAGTGTCTAGCGGTTATGCGTTTAAAATAAAATCAAAAAAGTGCAGTGAGATGCGCATTTAGGTGTGGTCTCCTCAGACGCTCCGATGCTGGCAATTGTCACTCAATTTTGCATCAGAGTTAGTTTTGGTAACTTGACTGGAACGGAACAACAGAATTTGCTACCCTTTTTGTCAGGAGCTAACACAAAAGTAGCAGCTTCGCCATCTTAGCCTGCCTAGTTGGAAAGGCGCGAGAACACAGGTGGTGTCAAGAAAATTCCGTGATTTAAGCGCTTACCCATGTAAGGCGTCGAGGCCGGTAATGGTTTTATGGGTGCTGCCGTGGTCGTATCTCCTAAAGCAAACGTTGCATAAATTGCATGTATTACCATTGGGATTAACAAAGCAAAATTGTGAGGCTGCCACACGATTGCTTAAGTTGTTGGTTTTGTGGCTAATTATCTAAATTTTACGAAGCATTGGCTTAGGTGAAGTACTTTACAAATGATATCAAATGAGAACGATACATTGACAAGACCTAATCTCACTTCATTCTAAATCCGTTCCGTGCTATCTTTACTGGCAAACTGGCTTACTTTGTGCTCCTCCATACTCTGAAATGCAGAACGCAACATAAAGATCCTTAAATCGCAAAGCAAGTGGTGGTAGAGCCAAAAGGCAATCATAGACAGCATGAATTGCAGTAGAGTCGAGTGGAACAGCTCCCTTAGAAAGTGATCACTTGAGAGAAGTTACATGATAGCGAGACTTACTATTGCATTCCTTTACTTCAGGTGATGTTCCATTCTGTGTGTAATCGACGGTCACTGTCAGATACGATTCTTTTGTCATCCACGTGAAAGTGTCATTTTTTGCGTCGGACCGTGGGAAGAATGTACCATAAAATATCCTCAAATCTAAGGCCTTGTCTTCCATCATGCTGACTGACAAAAGTAAGAGCCAACATTAATGTTAGCAAAGGTGCATCAAGTGGTGGCAAATTAAAACGATGTTTTAAATAGGACTGCAAAATTTGTGTGCAGACCTATGGGAGAAATGTTTGTTTCTTCACTTTGCTTCTTTTTATTATCTGAGCTTTCTCATTGGCAAAATAATTGTCCATAAGATTTCCCTTAGCACACAGGTTTCCAGGACTTACTGCAGGAGGGGTGGCCTTGGTGTAGAAGCTTAGTCCCTCTCCAAATGCAACTTCTCGATTCACTTACGTAAAGTATGGCCTATTTTAGAATACATGCAATGTTTAATAGATCAGTGCTGCGGAAAATATGTAAAATGAGCAACAGATAGTCTGAAAACTGAAAAGCCCACCCATCCATCGCCTTTTGCTCCTTGAACACCAAAATTTATGTAAAAAGGCCGCTGTCCTTTGACAAACCGTGAAAACGGGAACGACGTCATTAGATCCACACCGCCTAACGTACAAAGGAGAATCGCTTGAATAAATTTTAATGGCTGGACAATTCATGTGTGAGAATTTGTGCGGTACCTGGTTTGGGAGCTGGAAACTTGCAATTTGGCACAAAGTATGTGGTTGATATCAGCTTTAAATCGCTGCCAAAGTCCATAATTTCAATCTTTTTCTGTTTAGTCACGTCTTCGATGGTGAGGCTAGCTTTTTCTAAAATAAAAGCAATGCCAGGGAATCGAAGCTGTAAAAATGCATTTATTTGGACCACAAATTGACTCTTGTTAGGTCAAATGCCAATTGGCGCTTCGATTAGCTTACATCCGAGAGGTCATGCAACAATTATTTAAAGTGCGAGAGTCAATTAATTTTCAGGACATAATGCGTTCTACTCTAGCAACTAGCATGCTGAACTATCAGCCTACGTTCCGGGTGACATTGCCTAGTAAAATGCTAAGTGTCTGATAGCTAATAAGCGTATTGAGAAATAGGCGGATTTAAATGAATAAAATAGTGCTCAAATGTGAGGTAGTGAGAGGTGAGCGTACCTTCTTCCCAATAACAGGGACTACCCCAATATTTGTCATAGACCACACACCTGTGACACTTGATAGTCATCTCGAGGGCAGCTGTTGAGGTGAACACTATTGGAGTCTAAATGCAACGAAAGCAATGTTGAAACACTGTGGCCAATCAGCACAATGTTAGTCTCGACCTCTATGTACCCAAAATGCATTTCAGCATGCGTACGCCAAAATTGTGTACCCAATAAAGTACAGTAGCTTACTTACATAGGTCTTCTTGTACTCGTATTCTAATGGATATGAGACTCCGAAAGGCTTCCCAACAACACGGGAGCCCCACAACCAGGGGCCTGTTTCTCCTTTAAAGAGAAAGCCATTAGGACACTCCTTCTATCTTGGCATTGACACTCTTTCAAAATGGAGGAAAGGCAAACAGAAAAGGGAACCAGAAATGAGGAATTGAAGTAGAAGTATACCCGAGCAATGAGCCGCACACAATAGTGCCACGATCACTTCCAGCATGATTTGTGTCTATTCCCTTGGTGCTGTCTCCGTGACTTTATACACGTCCCACACTGACCTTGTAAAGCTGATTGGTTTCCCCCCCATTTCAACACAGTCACCACAACTATTAGGTCACCGTGCTTTAGCGAAGAGGTAGATTTGTGAGCACGAAAGCCATGAACGTATTGTTCATGCATCGTATCCAAGCAACATGGATAGATTTAGCTTAGTTTTGCAACGTACTGAGGTAGAGGAACGTCGCCTCATCCTACCAACGTAAGATGTACTGTGCTTTCATAGCACCCAAGAAATTGAAAGGCAGTTGGAATAACAATATGGTGATTAGGAGGAGGAATGCACCAACCTGGATCGATATTTGAGGGAGGGAATTTTGAGCAAATAATTTTGAATGTAAGTGAGCACTGTTTGCTAACGTTGCCTCTACCCTTGCACGATCTGGCTTCAAGCGAATCTATTTTCACTCATTTCAAGTACTCGCCGTTGGAATTCTCGCTCATGCGAGTAAATGTGCTGAAATAAGTGGGATTTAAGAGAACGTTATGTGATGAGATCACGTAAACTACGCATAATATGTCGGTGAAGTGACTGCTTTGGTTTGACCGTATCTCTGTGCGTCTGCCTTATCGTTGATCAAGCGATGTGGTTGGAGATTTCTTTCCCATACAATTGCAAATATTTGCCTCATGCATGCCTTATTTAAATCAGTACTTTACAAATGACTAAGAGTAGGTTTCATGGTGTGGCTTCTCTTACTTCCAATCCGTTTTCTAGTGTGCGAAAGTTACAATCTCCAGATTGCACTTATTTACATGCGCGAGTTTATTAGGCTGCGACTGGCTGCACTGTCAATGGGCGTTGCAGCGTGATACATCGGTTTCATTTATGTGTGCCATAAGCGCGCGAAACAGTCCCGGCCTTCTAAAAAATAGGTCGTTGAGGTGAGGATTTGTTGGCGCCTCCGCACGGAGACTTTAAAGAAATGTGCGGAAAGTGGAAAATGCCTGACTTTCGTAGCCAATTTACCAAAACCCAAAGTCCTTAATGCTGACAGAATAAACTCCTCCATCTCTAAAAGTAATATAATTCATAGAACTTCAAAAAACTGGTCTAGTCTCAGCTTCAGCAGGGTTGCGACCTACTAGCCCTCTTCATTCGAAGTCATTTCGTATTCAAGGCACCCGCGTGTGTCAAACACCACAGTTTGAAAATTTCACTGATAAAGGGGAAGCACATAGCAGTGCAGACTGATGCTTGAAATAAATTGCCCACCGTGATGCTAGATAATAACCAGGTCTCTGCGGATTCTTTCAAGTACTGGGTGCTAAGACTTCCATCACTTCGCTTAACATTTTACAGAAATATACAAGAGGAGGCAGTGACCGGTGATGGAGGCACTTGGTTCACGCTAGTCAAAGAAGCCCGTTCATCACCTTGCCTTAATACATTGCAACTCATTTTTCTTCTCTCTCATTTATAATCTCAGAATTAGTCTTACCGCACATTTGTCAACACTTCACAAACGACTTAAATCCGGTTTATGTGTGCAGGAATCCCGTGCTTTCTGGTTCTTCTCGAAAGTGTGCAATGGCTGCGACCTTGAGATGGGATTTTTTCACACTCGTAGGCTGAGGCTAAAGGCAACATCAATAGAAAGGCAGAATGACATTTTTACCCAGTGCATACGTGTCACGAGCACCAGCAGTTGTGTAATGCTTCAAAGAAATTCAGTGCTGTGAGGTGACAACGTGGGTAGAGTTGTGTGTTCTAACACAAAGATCAGCTAGAAACGTGTGGGTATATGAAATATATGTCAAGATCAGTGCCGAACCACTAAACCTTGGCTGCTTAGGTTAAAAAATAGCACCCTAAGCTTACGGATCACATAAAAACCATGTCTCTAAACGTTTATTTAAATTGATCTTTGCGGCCAAAGTTCAAGTATGCGAAACCAAAATATACCGACCATTCAGCGCGGACTGCGCTAATTTTCACGCTGCTTATCAGCATATTCATAATACAATAGTCACTGCAGTTAGGAACCGTTCTTATTGACTAAATGAAGATTCAAAACATGGAACGGGATGCTGTGGACTTTTGAATGGGTGAATTCCATTTTGGAAGAAGAAGTGCTTTGCAACACACACAATCTGAAAACTCCTAATTATTAAATAAAAGTAGCGATTTGAAGAAGGAAATCAGCCTGCGTGTTAATAGGATGCTGCTCATGATATAACCACTTCAAATTGGCTGTCAATACAGTTCTATTTACGCCCATTCAGATCGCAAACAAACTTAGCGATTGCAGATGGATCGCGGCTGTTAGCGATGCCACAATTCTGGATCACTTACTTCGTGCGTAACCGCAAGATGCTGCAGCATCCATTACCTGCATTTACAACACGGGTGCATATATAAACACGCAATTTTAGAGTCAATGCCAAACTAAACGCTATACACATAGAAATCACAAGCCTCACTGCCACCTTTGTTAACGATCCCTTGTCTTTTATGCTCGCGGCAGTTCTTGTGTGCCAATGAAACCAACACTAGAGCGACCATCGCTGTGAGCGAAATTATGAGGATTTTCGATGCTGCACTCTATACTATTGCAAATTTAGTGTCCTTAAACCGCTTACACTTAATTTTGATTTGGCCTTCTTTTCTGCAAACAAAGTCCAGAATGTAAAAGGGAACAAAAGACTTTACTTCTTTTATGCACTATTGAGTTAAAGGTAGTAGCATACTGCATTGGTATGCGAATCAGGCGACCCCACACCTCCCGCAAAACAAACTGATAGAACCTCTCTTCTGAACTCCTCTGTCACTCATGCAGAAGTACGCTTTGAAACGGCTCCCTATTTCGCTGCTTTGGTCATCAGTGCAGTTCTGATCTAATGCAATAAACCTCGCAGATTTGCCTTAAACCGTGTTCTTGCATTTTGTAGCATTGACTGCTTAATTCACAAATCTTCTTCCCTTCTGTTACAATCATCCGTTTCTTCCTTTGATATCATATTCAAGCGCCCCGATTAAGATAGTAGTGGCCAGTTTACACGATGATGAGAACGTGGCCGCATTTACGACGGAATCATAGTTCAAGTGCGAGATTGTAGCACAACCTCTCCTTCATTGTCTTCTTACTAATCGCAGTTTGAAGAGAAATGTTCGAAAAGTATGCGATTTATCCAACCCTTAGCCTTTTCCTAAGAACAACAGCACGAGTTATTGAACTATTTTTTGCAATTGCTAAGTCCATTTGCTGAGTTTGCTTGCAGTGTAAAGCATTCAACTTTGCAGCCTAGAATTCGAATGTATCCTTGCTTGGAAGTGGACTAAAGCAAACAATCTTCTGCATATTTCCCTTTGCGCTATTTTAAAGAGCAGCCTAATTAAAGTCAGAACCGGTCGTCCACATGTTCTAAACCTCCGAATCAGCTGGATTCTCCCAAAATAAGAACCAAGTAAGTAAGTTGACCTCTGCATCTTTTAGCATTTGCTTTCATTTTATGCGCCTGTGGAAAGATCCCAGTTCTAAAAACCTTTTTGAACCCACGAATCGCATCTCAATTCAAACAACCACAGTATTTTCTGCTGTTTTGTTCAATGGGGCCTTCTAGTTAGCCCTCAAGAGTCCGCTTTCTGAAAAATACATCCTTTTCCAAGTTTTCTTAATCAATTACAATTTCGTTATGGTCAATCCGTGTTTTAACGCAAAAAATAAAACGGCAGGGACACGGTTGCAAATATGTCCGATTCGAGATGTTTTGCGATTAACCAGGAAATGGATTTGGATAACACCTATGTGGGATGTATACTATGCATACAGTAGGACTTTCAGCTGGTGACAGGGCATGAGAGTCAGCTCGTCTCGACACAGTGCAGCGGCAGAGACCCAATGTGGTCCCGTACCCTGTGGATACAACGACATAGGTAGTCAGCTGCTCAGAACTCATGCTTTGAGTGAATGAGTATTCACTAGTGTCCCCTAAAAACGGACTTTGCAGATTCGGTAGTCCTACAGACGTCCAGTTTGTTCAAAATTAGGTGCTCCAAGGTTGTGCATTCAACTGCTTCTGCATCATGTTCTACCTAACTATACCTGCACAAGTGCCTACATTATTTCGGAGACAACACGCTGTTAATAGGAAACGTTCGATGAGATCCAATACCCATCTTATCCTTATTTTATAGTTTTAGTAAACTGACACTAGTTTTCCTATCAATTCTGCTCCCGCTTTCTTGGTAATGTTTCCTTACGCATTCAAGGACGATCCGATTCATCCACTCAGTGCGAACGCTTAAACGCAAATAAAAAAGGCTACTGAAATCAAGTTGACCCATGCAGACGAGGTCTGTAGCAAAATCTTACCAAGCGCCTCTTTCTTCGAAAACTTAAAGTGAATTTTTATTTATCGGTCATTGTATGATATCATGTCACTGTTTGGAAAACTGCGAGAATCTTAAAATCATGACAATATAGACAAACACTCAACTTTTACTGCATAATACCAGCAAGTTAAAAAACCGCTTGTGAAGTCAGTTCAGCAATAGGAGGAGCAGAGTATTGCTTCTCATCTTCATTTTGGACGCGATAAATTCAGCAAAGTTGTTTTAACAATGCCGAGTTCTAGTCGCCTATTTGCAAGTGAACAAAACACGCACTTCTAGATGTGGTTACTCCATCATGCACTCCAAGGTTTAGGTTACAGACCCCACGTAATCTTTGCCTTAGTGTGCCGTTGGTGTGGTTTAAATGCCGATGCAGAAGTATGGTTTTGATACGCAATGCGATTATCTTAATGGCTTAAGACTAAACAAAGGAATGGCCTCGTTTTAATCAGGTCTGCAAAGATTCGTTGCCCACTAGTTAGATAGCACCCATTTTACAGCATCGGCATTCGTCAATTTGGCCAGCTTAGGACCCTCAATGCTCTTTCTTTTCATTTTTCCGTTTTCTTGCAGCACTACCCGTGCAAGAAGTTACCACAAAGTGATGAAGCATGCAAAATACTTAAGTAACGCCGTCTATAACGCAAAATCGAAGATATTCGGTAGCCTTCTTCTGTGGCCTGGTAATGGATCGCATCATTTTCTTCAATAAATGTCGGTCATGTCGCCATGGCTTCTCTCCTAGGATGGCTACCTAAACAAGGCACTATCTGCATCTCAAATGTCTCCTCTAAGCATTTTCTTGCCGCGTCATCAAGGCGATCATCAATATTTAAAACCCTTTCTCCTTTTTCCTCCTTTAAACAGCTTTCACCCTCATATTCCTCCTGTTTCCGGTGCCACTCATCCTTGTCATTTTACATCTCTTTCTTCGCAGACGCATTCATAAGGGAATACAGCTCCTTTATAGTTTGTGTCACCTCTTTTAAAGGCGCCGTTTCGCAATCGTAGCGGCCACAATGAACGACTCCTAGGTATGAAAACTTAGCATCAAATGTTTTGGTAGAGCATTTGTCTTTTACAAGTTTACCAGATTTAACTGCATTTTGACAATTTGCTTTGGTCAAAATTACTTGTTATTGGTGCTTAAAATGCAAGTACGAAGTAGGTGCTTGAACATACGTTTCATCAAAGCAAGCGTGGTAATTGGGCCAAATAGATCACTAGCGCCTGCTGTCTGCTGTAGGTGCGCAAGTGATCTGGTGTTGGTTATTTAGCGGTGCACATTATGTGCTGCTTCCTCCTCTTTCCTTCAATTAATATCCAACAGTAAATGCCTTTGACGAGCTCGAGTCTTTGGTCCTTTGCCTACCTGCATGTTAGGCGACACCTGCAGCTGCCATGGGAAGGACTAGAGAGCAGTAGCAATGCTTGATTGAATGAGCGGGTCTTATCAGGATTCAGTGGAGACACGTATGAAACCAATGTCGCTGTTAATTTCAACACTGATGATGACGATGGTGATAATTGATGCGGTTCCTTAAATGTGCCTTGTAGGCGAGAAGACGATTTAAACATGGTCGTGGAAGAACGTGGTTGCTCTCCTGAGTTTGAAACACTTTGCTACCTCATGTCCTCTTTGCGCTTATGATAAAGATGTCGAGAATCATCCAACATTCTCAAATCAGAGGTACCAGAGGAGAAGGGTAGTCTACAGTGCCAGCAGATAAGTAGAAGTAAATAAAAACGTAGCAGTATATTGTGATGGATTTCATCCGTTTTATCACAGTTGGATTTGGAGCTATTCGTTGACAAAGAGGCTATTTGAGTTGCATCAAAGACATCCGATGCAGATGGTGGAAGCAGATTCTCCCCATGCGTCGTCGTCTCTGTGCAGCGCTAGGTTTGTTAGCTAAGCCGAAATGGCCTGTGCCACTGCACACTGTCTTGAGCAATCCTAACTTAATCTGCGCTATCTTACTCTATAGCAATCATTCAATGAAGCGTTCCACCCGCTCTTGCCATTATCCTAGTCTCCGGCAAAATGTTTAACACTAGGATTTTTCTATTTGGCTTAAAGCTTGTTCATCTTTATCCTAAATGGCTATTGACGATGCAATGTATATTACTTAGTATTTGTACGTTTTTTGCAGTCTTTGACTAATGGAGAATTGTTTGAAGTGTGGATGCTATTGATGAGCCGACGTCTAGAACTGCGTCTTGGCCATGTTCCACGACTTTGCTTCGTGGGGTTAGCAATCTAAATGCATCATCTGGAATCGCTCATTGAGGCCATTTCAAGTAATCCAATGGTGCTGCTACGCGGCTTTCCTTCTCATTTGTGCCTGATCCAAACAATTGTCCAGAATAAGTTGTAAATTGTTGCTTTAAGCTAAGTAGTGCTAAGGAAAGAAGCCGTAACGTTAGAAGCAGTAGTGTGTAATTAGGTCAGGATATGACCGACGGTGTCATCCAAAGGCTGATGAGTGCACCACTGTCGATGTAGTAAAAAATGAGGCCTTGCAGATTGCATTCGCAGGTGCATGGATAACTGCAACAAGCAATGCAAATTAAGGTATGGAGAGAAAAGGAAGAAAGAATGAGGACCGGTTCTCTGCAAAGATGTTATTATCGTAACCATCACCCTTGTTTAGACCTTATATCCTACGTATTGAACGAGGCTGCTCCCAACTCATGCTTGCTGTTTTCGTTTGACAGGTTCAAGTGTCGATGATGCGTCACTCGAATGCAGACGAGAGGTCCGCTGTTCAAAACGGATTTTATGTGCATTTTGTTGGTATAGAAACACCTCTACCATCGTGAAGTTCATAAAGTCCATGCGTCGAGAAGGAGAGGGGACACTGGTATGATTAATTATGTCTTCCGGCAACATTCTGACGTGGAACAGCATAAAACTCTCTCGATCCTGAATCCTCACTGTTTCCAATGCCTACGTCTCCCTTGCCAAGCTATGATGGTGTTTTACGTTCCTGTTAATTTTACATCATTAGTAAATTTTTCCTTTTTTGGTGCTACTTTGCAAACAGATGAACGTGGGGATTGAACGAGATTGCGTAGGGGATGATAACTTTGCTTATTGATAGGCGTGAACGAGGTGTGTGGGATAAAGCGGTCTACTTTAGCGTTTTGGATAGGGCACCATCGCCTGTGGCAGGGAACCGTCTTATGGATAGGGGCTGTTTGAAAGTAGTACAGGCGTTCGATTAAGCCTGGGAACTTATTCATTTATCACCCACGACCCACAGTGTTTTCCTTCAACCTCTACTGTTAAAAAATCCACTTCTGTTGGAACAATTGAGAATAACGTATGTGGTGGGTGGAATTGATGCCCTTTTCAGTGCAAAGCTTGCACGCTCAAAAGATTCGTTAAGCCATTTACAAAATTCAGTGTTAACGGAACGGTCACAATCCTAGGCCATCACTTTCGAATGCTGACAGATAAACGTGCTGATCATGCTTTTCCCAAAGGGGATGGAAAATATACCCAAGTGATATTCCCGTCTTGCACAGGGATATTCCACAGCATGACGTTGGTATTGACTTTGTGTTGAGCGGGTTATAGGAAGTAGATTTCACCTCGAAGTTACTGAAGTAACGATTTCTGCACTGTCCATTTGAGCTACTTTGGCCGTACTGTCTCGCTTAACTAATGGGCAAGTGGGGACCCAAACAAACTAACTAGGTCACCACTTGAGTTCCTTTTAAGGTTTTGCAAAGATTGCAGGACAGCTGTTTAAACTGCTGAAAGAGTGGGGACCATTTTTCAATAAAATAATGGGCATGACAAAGCACGTAGAGAACTGGGTCACGTGTCTACCTACGAGCTCATTCCAACATCTTGAACCCTTGAGTCGAGCAGCTTCACCGTGCGTACACTGAATGATGACGCTAGCGATGCAGCCGTGTTCGACGTACTCCCACAGAAGGCCGAGGAACAAAGAAGTGGGCGAATCCGTCATCAGCGCGCTAAATCAACAAAAAGTAAGGCAAGAAAGTGCAGCTAACCGTGAACTATTTGCCACTCACTTGACAGTAGGGCATCTTTGATATCACCCGATAGCAAGGGTGGCCATAATGGAAACGGATCATCGGACGCTGAACTGCTTCGTTGAAAGTAATGCGAAAGATAGGTCATTCGGTTGCACGTTCGTACGATGGGCTTCGTTGGTATGATTTCACAGAGCAGTGCAGGAACAGAGGAATGCATGGCACTAAAGGCGCCTCAACCTGCAGAGCAGTTGCTGCAGAAGTAGGTGGTGTTGCAGTGCAAGTAATGCCACATGGTTGAGCAAATGTGCTAAAAATTGTAAAAGAAATGCGCCAATTACCAATTCCGACACTGCCTCTAGGTGGATATGACTTCCAGAACAAAAGGTACTGTTTTTCTACGCTCAGTTTAGAAGTGCTCAAGTTCCGTCTAATCTGATTTAAGCACACTTTCGGGCTATCAAGTTCTCGCTTCCTACCCTCACCCACAGCGCATGGCCACCAGGCCTCCTAGGAGCCAAAGTAGATATAGTCGTCTTGGCTTTGTTCGGTAGCGAGATTGTACTCCTGAAAGATAGCTACAACTGGCACTTTTAGTTACCTTCCGTGGTAGCTGAGACACTTCTAACAGTACCTTTTGAGTTTCAAATCAAGAAGCAAGGACGAGCACTCTAGTGCATTACTTCACGGTATTCTACACCTCTCATTGCACATTGTGTGCATGGAATGGGGACAGATAAAGTAAAGCGCACGAGAAGAAGGGACAGGTGGATTAGGAGCAGTTTGTTGGACATGGCATTACCACACACGCTCCTGACAGGCGTTTAGAAGCGATATGAGAGATTTACAGTGGCAGCAAGCAAGATTATCTAAAAGCAGTGATTTGCCGAACCTAGGAAACTGCCAATTTTCGTCTTTTGAATGGTGCTGGCCATATGCTCACCCGTTATGCACGATATTTGGGCACTGTCATCCCTTCTGACGAGTGCATGCCCAGGAAGTGTGACAGCTCATTGTAGAAAACCGCATTTTATCAGACCCACCGGCAATCCTCAGTGTAAAGATAGTCCAACACCAGTTTTAGGTTGGCGTTGTGCTCTCATTTGTCTGTGTCAGAGACGAGAAGGCCATCGAGGTAAGCCATGCATTCTTTTGAGTATAAACCGACTTTTGCGGACTACATAAGGCGTTAGAAGTTGGTCGCTACGCCAGCGTCTAAATGGCCTTGTCCGAAAATTCGTGTATCGGATTTGGCTTTGCGAAACTTGGATTCCATCTGCTCGCCTTCACCACTTCCACATTTTGTCATCCTGAAGTTGAAGCAAGGGTAGAGAACTACTTAAGCCAAATTGACAAATCGAGCGATTCACTTGCGTGGAGTAGAGGAAATGCGTCCGCCTTAGTTACGACGTCCAGATTCCTATAGTTTCATGCACAATCGCATGCTATGGTCGATCGTCTTTATTAGCACAACCGCAGAGGCTCATGGTGACTTGGCTCTTAATTACGCCTTTTGCCAGATGGTTAACTTCTAGCAAATGAGGCGGTATGCGTCTAGGTGGT
>JADWOT020000074.1:0-23852 GCA_036345935.2 Taenia hydatigena | reverse complement strand
TAATAGATGTGTCTAGCCTCACCGGTGTCTGCCACATGCTTCACAAAACTCTCTTGACCCAACCTAGCGCTTTGTCGTGGCAAGGTATTCGCGTACTGGCTTAGTGACTCGCAATGTTTTAACTCGTTGTGAGTAATATGAATTGGTTGTGTGTACGTTCACCGAAGTTATTTACGGGTATGGCTGTGGCTTTATAGAGGGCACTACAAGTGTCACATGCGATTCCATCAGTAGCGAAACAGGTGAGTTTGCTTTAATGCCTTACTGAGTAGATTGGGTGCTCTTCGCGAAATTTATGACGACTTGGATGTTGCGTAGAATATTAGCATCGGAACATTATGTGCTAAGCCAGTTCTGGACATTGTTTAGGTTTCTCTCCCTGTACAGACTTCTAACGATGCGTATTGCTGCTTCCTCGACTCATGACTTGTCAACATCTAGAAAGCGTTCGCTTGAGCCGATCTACGGTACTCCTACTTCACCTTGCCAAAATGCTGGTTGAGGTGTGTGGTCCCAGCAACTGATTGATAATCTTAACCACAAAGTATGTAAAGTACTAAAACAGTTAATTGATCATCCCACTGCTAGATCTTTTCGAATTGCTCTATGTTGAAGTAGAAACGCAGTTCCACTGCACTCCTAGAATGCGTGGAATCAGTTTCATTTCCACGACTTTTGTTGTGAACTAATATTGTCACCACCAAACTATTTCTCAGGGTGCACTCTTGGTGTGTAGGGCTGGCTGTCCCGTTGTTTTCTTGAATACCTTTTCAAAATTAACCACAGAGTAGAATATGTTGTTGTAAATGAGCCACTTGCAAAGATTCTTTGGATAAAGACGAATCCGCAATTTAAGAAGGCAGTTACTAGACCCCACATTTATGTGGCATCAAAGCAACAACAACAGCAGTCATAATGCGCGCCAGCAATGGGATCTTGGCACACATGCCTATATGACAACTCGGGTGATGAAACCGGTTTCTTACTAATTGGATTATGTTAGTTTCACTCTGGACGTTTTATGGAATAGGACGATTTATAATCCTGCTGTACGGTAGCTTCTTGGCCCTATTTAAACTTTAATGAGATTTTCCAGTGCCCCACAGTGACTTTGCACCACAAACAGTACAGGGTAACTTAATGAGCATTTCGTCTGAACAAGTCAAAATCTAATGAGCAGGAGGCAATTTTAGATTCTTTCCAAAAATTTGTAAGTGATTGATAATGTCTAGAAGGTGGAGTTTGCGCTCCAGGCTTATTGACTTTGTATGCAAAAAACATTCAAGAAATGATAAATGCTAGTTGTAAGGAGTACAGCGACATCCCACAACAAAGTTAACGTCGCCACCTAGAGCATCCTAGATTGCACTTTATTACAGTAAGATAAGTGCATCTCCTTGTTGATTTCTCTCATACATTACACCTTCCTTCTTAGCCGATTATGAATGGAATATAAAAGTGTCGCGTGACGTTAAAATCGAACGCAGAGTAAAAGATTGTATTAGGCCTGCTTCTTCAACGCCAAAACATGGTTGTCTGATGGCATTGAAAGAAAGCTAGTGTTTGCGATTCGGGCATGCAAACCTGTCAAGTGGTGGTAGAAACCACACCTTTGAAATTCCACCAAAATCCTTGAAAAGTCACGTGCCTTGAAGCAAATCAGCACCATTTTTCCAAGTTTTACGATATTTAGGCAAAATACTGTAGTTCCAAGTATGCATTTATTTAGATGCTCTCACTCGTTGCACTTTAAGAAATGTGAATAGGAAAGTGCAAAGCCGAACTTCATTGAGCTTAAGCTATTATACTCCTTCTGAAGACTTAAGCATGATTGACTTATCAGGGAACATTCGGGATTTTGTTGGCGTACGCCACTACCGAGGTCAAGAGGGTAGAGCTAGTGCGTGGCTGTAACTTGTACACGCTGTACTTAGAAGCCGCAACATCGAAAACTACTCTTAATACTTCATTCAATTTTACGATGCGATTTAAAATTTAATGTCAATTTGGAATTGGATTTAATAGTTATCAAGGTATTTTGCAAGCGGACCCTCATGATTTACATGACATTGCGTTATGGTTCAAATGCATGATTAGCTAAGCGATAGCAGAATAATCTGAGTCTGCTTGTTCAACCACGTCCAAAAGTAAACATTAATTTGGGACGATAGCAAAACCTATGGAGACACCAGCATAGGATCATGTAGGGGCCATGCAAAGCATTTCGTACACGATCAGCATCAGCTGTGCATTCGCAAAGCATGAGATCTTTACCGACCCTAAACTACCTGTTATTTCTTTTCACATTTACCTTACATTCCACTCTTACTGTCACTATGTTGGGCGGCAAGGCTGCGCCAAGTCTAAAGACAGATCGTTCCGATGTACCAAGGCTTTGCAAAGTCGAAACAGTAGCCGCAAATAAGGATAAGAACAAAGCGCCTAAAAAGTAATGGAGGCGAGGCTGTTTTCATGACAAATAGGTCGCATCCTCTCTCAGCAGTTTATAAATTAGTCCGCTGCCATAACTCTAGAAACACCTAATGTTCCTCTTGTCTTAAGATTACTCATTTTCGTCATTGACCATTCGCCTCTGCTCAATGCCATGGCACTACATTCTATAAAATGATTGAACTGGTCTGCATTACCCCATCTCTATGCAATGCTATAATGTCAAGTGTCACAATGCTGCGTCGCGAACAACATTACACTGATTAATTTCACAAGAACAGAAGTTAGCATTTTGCTGCTATAGTAAGCCGAAGGGAGGATTATATCATATGCATTTCTTCCCGAGAGTTCTCTCTGATAAACCTGGTTCAGAAATTCCCCATAGCATAACCATGCAACTGCAGGGGCAGCACAATACCGAATCGTACAATCAAATAGAAACTCCTTCAGTGCGTAATTAACACGGAATAAGAGCGAGGAGGAAGAAGTAAGGTAGGGAAGGTGGAGGCAGCCACAAACACATACTGGGTTAAAATTTATGGCCGATTCAGCACTATTCACTTAAAGCATAAAACGTAAAAGGAATTTGATGTCTTGACGAATCAATCGGTGAAACCTGTCACATAATGAACACCTACATTAGTCCTCCAAAGAGTTCTGCACTTTAGAATAACGACCACAAACAGTCGAAATCATCATCAACCGCGGAAGCAGCAGCAGAAGTTTGCGAAAACGAGTATCCGGTTTGTGTCAGTTGTCTTAAAGGCTGCATTTCCTTAGCCTTCTTTTATGAAATCCACTCTCTTAGCCACTTATTTTTTCCTCTTTCCACACTGTAGCAGCCATTTCACAGTACTGTCTCCCATAGTTGTTATGCGATGAAATTAATCGCCATTCCGTCCTTCTACCTCTGCCATCTCTAAAATAAAGATAAATTAGGCTTGTGAATCCAAGTGCTACATTTACGCGCAGTTAAAGCACGCAATTAAACATAAGTTAGCGCAAGTTTACCGCTTGTGCATTGCAGCCAACCTATTGATTTCTTCAAGATCAACTAATGTCCTTCGGCGCGCGTCACGTCTGCATTCATTCAATCATTCGCTCACACGACTCGTGCTAAACGTAGAAAACAATTTGTCGAGTTTTTGCAACGCAATTCCTTAGCGACAAATAGAGACGGTGGTGCATTCGGATGATAAAACGGAATCATTTCTTATTCACAAACTCGGCGTCTTTTAAAAACAAGGCAAGGTTATCGATTAACAAATTTCTGTGAGGTGACGAACATGGATTTTATGTCCTGAGTTCTAGACGAAGGATGGAAAAGGTTTCAAGGCAAATTGGCTGGTTCTGGTATGGATAAATGAGCGACTTTTATATGTAAAAGCTTGAGTGTGACATTCATGAAAGTCGAAGTCCCTTTATCAATTCAATTCCTCTCATATTTTACTTAGTCTAACAGCTAGACGGGGGCAAGCGAATGATTTTGGGAACAGACAGGAGCAAGACGAAAAGAAATAAGGCATGCTGCATCGCAGCATTATGCAAAGTCATCCAATCATACCATCTCTTTTTAATTCCTGTGGCTTTATTCACTCTACTTCTGCCTTAGTCATTCCTTTGTCTCTTTCAGCCAAGTATTCATGTTACTTTGCTCCCACCAAAGAAATGCATGCGTCGCCACCACCTGTCCATTGGGTTTAGCGGCTGATTTCTTAATTTTACAGTGTCACTTTGCCTTAAATGTCGACACGTCGAAGAATAGCGCATAATCGTCATACATTGTTCGTTTCCAAACCTTTTATCCCATCGCTGGACCTTTCTGCTTCTACACACTACTTTTTTACGTCTTTTCTCTATCTCAATCATCCCTTTGTCTCTTTTGGCTGAACATTAATGTAACTTTGCCCCTACAGAAGAAACGAATGGATCACTACTGCAAATTGTAATGTAAGATAACAATTTCCACAAGCAAAGTATCAGGAATAGGCATCAAAGCAGTTGTAAACTTCAGGGGTAATACACCGATTTCTAAATAAACTTTCTACCCTGCACCACGCATTCTGTGCCACGCTTGCTTTTATTGTCTTCTGGTTGGTGCGATGCCACACGATGCTGGTGAGTAGGTCAGCACACCCAAATGACAGAAGAGTCGAAGGCGGAAGTTAGTGCAACGATTATGGTCAAATCTGGGAATTGAATTGTAGTGGTCAGGGTGTAAGTAATTTGAAGCAGTGAATACTGGTGTTTCGAGCCACCAATATTTGGGAGCATAGGAATACATGCTGGAGTTAGCAGACCTCATCATATTCGGTAGATCGGAGGTATTTCAGGGCTGGCACGCAAAACGGCATGCTGGGAGATCAACAGTGTCTGCTTGACTTGGATGTAGACCTTCTCATTGACAAGGTAATTTAAGTGGTCTGTGTATCGTTTCCATTTCAATATCGTTAGTTAAATCGAAGTGGCGAAGTGGACGATTGGAATGCACCGTGGCTCTTTGGTTGGTACTTCCACAATAGTTGAAGAGTGAGTCCGCCATCTGGTTCGCCGCCTATTGCTTGCAGTACAACGATTTGATTGACAGACACCCTTGTTCCGCACCCTCACAGCCAGCATGAAAGAATAGAGACACAAGAGACGTCTGTTTCTCACTGGTGTGAGAGCCTATGCCAGTTTTATAAGTCCCGTCATCTTCACACCGAAAAGAGGCAAATAGAAACGGAGAATTAACAACAATCCAGGTTGAGCTATGCTAAAAGGGGAGTCGGTTTCAGGTAAAGCGTGAGTGAGACAAACCAAGTCCAGTCCGTACTGGCCTAACTTAGGTGATCGTCTTTTCATCATTGTATCATGCCATAATTTGGAGCAAGCCTAGTGAAGATAGGAAATAAAATTGCAAATATGGCACTAGCAGTCGATGGGGTTGAAGGAGGAGGAAGAGTGTGTGTGCACCCCCCTTTTGTCTTTGGTCTAATGTGGTGGACATATACGGTGGGACATAATGCAAGGCGCAGTGCACGAGAGCATATGGAACGTAGTAGGAGACACAAGAGCCACTCAGCAAAGGTGTGTTAGAGTAGGGCATGAGAAAGGAGGCGTTGACAAGAGAGCTCCTTTCGATCCATTTTGAGTGGGTCATCAGGCCTTCTTCTTAAGTGTGCGACTTGCCATTCAATGTCTACGTAAAAGAGAGGGAGGGCCTCCCATCGTATTGCATAGAGTTGTATAGAGTCGGTCGGGTGGACCAAATTAGTATCGAGGCTGACGTAAAAGGCGTGTCTAAGGATGCAGCATGCACGATAGGTAAGATAGCTCTGTTTACTCATATCTATCCTACTTAATCCCCACCTGTCATTACCTGCCATAGGAGGGTAATGTGGTTTGCTCTGATCCAGTCCAATCGAGTCATATCTAGTCAAACCTGGTCACGCGTAATGCCACAGTGCTTTTGCAGTAGGGCATGCATAGTGAGCTAGTTATAATTACCGTAATAGACCTTCAGATGCGGATGTTTGAGACATGAATAGTATATATGGCACAGTAAACGTAGTGCAGAGTAAAAATCTATTGAGGAGTCGAAAATTTGGTCCTGGAGACTGCTCTTGAGAAAACAAAGGTGCCTGTTTTACCCCAATCCCTGATTTGATGTCAGAACGAATTGGCGACCTACACTACCCTTGGCAATCGTGCTTATAGCTGGACTCAAATAGGTGCAAAGTTACGTAAACAATTAGCTGGAGGAGACAAGGATTGGAAATGGACGCAGTAGGATGACTTGACACAGTGCTGTAATGCATCGTGCCCTAGTACTTTTCGTTTTACATCCATTCCTAAACTGGCCCAGTTGTCTATTCAGCCGAAAAGGTGGCTAGGCAAAGTTTGATTTATTCCAATTTATGAAGAAAATTTAAGTGTTTTAGATCAGAGCATTCGTAGCGCCCAGGGACAATCATGTCCTACGCGTTTTGTATCAAGGAGTATATTATATAGTGCTGTTATAGCGCGCACAAATTAAAAAAAAGGAACAGATATCAAGGAGGGAGGAGGAAAATCAGCCTCCGTTTCCACGTTATCTATCTGCTTTAATTTCCGAGATAAAGAGGGTTGCAGTGGAGGAAAGGATGGAAAGATCATAAGTGAAAGGAAAAACAAAGCAGAAAGGAAATGCTGGTGAACGGCAGAATGGCGGGAATGCCGCTAAAAATCATGATAAATAATAAGGGACTATACAACGCAGAGAAGAGCATGTCTGATGGCATGCTCTGTGATGGACCTCTTCGAATCTGACGCGTGTAATCGACTAAAAGCACATGTCTCGTAGTGGCTCTCAGTGCCATCTGTTGTAAGCTTGTGCTCTGCGACCTCTACATTGGCAAGGCCATCACCGTTCATAGAACATTGCTAAATTTCTATGTTAAGAAGTCACATGCAACTCACGGTCTAGACATCACCTAAAATATCAGCCGAGAGAGTCGGCATCACGAGAGCATCGATGGTGATCGGCAAGCACGAGTGTAGAGCTAAAAGTACAGTGAGCACGAGGATCACACGAGACAATTAGAGACAAGGCGACTGGTATATAAGTGGGCACATCTCAGCTCGCAAGTCAGTATCAAGGAAAGCAGCGACAAAGAAATGGTGTGGGGCGGTTGGCAATGCCCGTATCCGTGGAAGTGGGCACCGTGGGGAGAGTTTGAGAAGGGTTCGCAATGTGGACGGAAGTGGGCATTGTGGTCTGTGCAGAAGCCATACTGCTGGTCGCCGTGTGAGTGGTCGTGTGAGAAGAAGCCGCAATGGTGGTCGCCGTGTGGGCAACCTTGGGGATGGTCGCAGCAATGGTGGTAAACAGCAACCACCACCGAGGTTGTGCCATTATTCCTGTTTGTCACTTGAAACTGCTTAATAAATGATTAGACATCTTTGCTTCAGCTTACACCGAGCTTCCCTTTGGCACTTCCTTGTTGGGTATGCAAGTTGAATTAGCGAATAGAAGTTCTACTATTGTTTTCACCTGGAGGCTTTATTACATGGTCGGATGAAAATTCTGCCACACCCATTATCTCCTTTATTTTTCCTTGACTTGCATAAGCACAGCCCTTGACTTCTGCCACTTCTAAGGTTAGATGGAATGATTGGAGGGTGAAAATGCCATGCCTTTATCCTAGAGTAGATTTGGGCTATGATTATGGTTGAATGAATGCATTCCTGCATCGACAACCATGTGACTTTAAATGAAGCGATGGCACACACTCCTTGAAAGCGCAATAAAGGTATTTGAAATTAAGCAAAGTTGAACTCGATGCAGGAGTTAATGTGGTATCATTTTTAGCAGGATAATTCTGAGCTCCTAATTTCGCACTTCATTCTGTTGATGGTTTGCGTTGATTCCATCTTTCGGCCCATAGTGATCCCACATAGGAACATCGTGCAATATTTGAAAGTGCAGTATGGCTGGCTATGCGATTTTCATTTCTATCAAATTTTAGGGGCAAGGATTTGGCTTCTGCTCGTTGGACAGTGACCTGTTGAAGGGACTAGTGAATGCCTGTCATCACAAGGTCAACAGCAATATTATTTTGACCGTGTATTTATTGGAGCATTCGCCTGTCGGTTTTAAGTGAGACTTAACCATACCGTATATTAAGATAGTCAATTTTTTTGGAATCACTGCTTTACTATGCATTAGAAATCATTATAATTGCCTTCATTGTTGACCCTGGTGCAAGATAACAACTGGCTCAAAATTCATCATTGCTAGCTCCACCGCAATCTTTATGAGCGATTTGCCACTTTCGTTACTCAATCATACCTCGTGTTGATTAAACTGTTTTAATCACCAGAAGAGCTTTAGTCGCAAAAGGCAACGCCAAGCGCGAAACTTCGAGGACAAGCAGTTTAGAATTGGCAGCGCATTTAATTTGGAGCGCATTAGCATCGGTGGCTCTTCTTCATCTCCTCCGCCTCCTTTGCATGCCCTACACTGCACCAAGGTCGACCAAGTTTAGAGGCATTAAGGCAAGTAATATCTGCCCCAGCAAAACCACGCACAAGCTATGCTATTAAAAGCTTTCAACAGATGGCACTGTGAGCCACTACGAGACGTGTGCCTTGAGTCGATCACACGCGTCAGATTCGAAGAGGTCAATCACAGAGCATGCCATCAGACATGCTCTTCTCCGCATTGTATCGTCCTTTATTATTTTATTCTGCCGTACACCACCATTTTTTCTGCTTTTTTACCACTGAGCTTCTTTTAAATTTATCATTTTGGGACCTTTTTTTCCACAGAAACTAACCGGCAATACTAGAATTACAGCAATTGCCAAGGCATTACATGCAGACCACTGTTAGCTTACTCGATTTTATGCGAGCCAACGTAGCTGGAAATTCGTTTGCATAGGCATTAATGCCAATAAACTCAAGGCGAGGAAATGGCAGTGTAGCAATTGGACGCTTTAGGTTGCCGCTGTTACGAAAGCCACACACCAAGACGTTGCAATAGTGGTCATACATACTGCAGACTAAACCAGTGCACTGTTTACAGTAAACGACCAGCACGTTGCAGCGTAATGATGCAGTTGCCTGTTCTTTTAGAACGCAACAACCAAATAAAATTGCCTTGAATTTCTAAATATTTTGCGACCTAGTGTACAGGATTGTTGTGCATGTCTAGTCTGTCCATAACCTTTCCTCTCGGTTACCATGACGTGGCTAAAGTCCTCGGTTATGCAGCATAACTAGATTAGTGTATTCCATGATAGAGCTTTGTTCTTACCCCTGTCGTATTGACCTAGAGCAGACACTTGCAGTGTTGGCTGTTTCCGACAACCAAAGCCACTGACTAAGTCACAGCTGCGCACAAAGGGCGAAGGCTATTCATTACTTCGCTATAGAAATATGATGCTTAACTACGACAGTGTGCTCCTTTATGAATCTTCATAGCCTGATCATGCCAATGATCTGCATGAAATTCAAATTCTAGACTCCGAAAGTTAGTAAAAGAGCACCCCAAAATCGAAAACCATCACACATTGGGGGATAGTTGTTGGCATTGTTCCCGGGTGTCTCTTAGTAAGAGGATTTGGTTTTCTGAAATGGCCATCATATCTGTTGTTTAGTCATCTGTGTCACGTTTTGGAATGGCTATTAGCTACAACTGTCGAGGTAGCGTCTGCGAACACACCTATGCAATGCAGCAGATGCAGGAGGACTGGTGAATGCGCTCACGACTAGCATCTGTTTGACGGGAAATGCCGATCACAATGTCCCTGTTACTGCATTGCATACAATAATGACGCCAAATGAGGCTAATAATTTCGATCACCTCACTCTATGCTCAAAAATCTGAAAATACGGTTAATTTTTGCCAATTTTTTGTCGTTACCATTAGCCAAGGGCAAATGTCAATCAGCTTGACTTGTAGAAAGCGGGATGTAGAGAGCAGCGTTTCTCGTTCCATTTATCTCGGCCACTTTCACTGAGCCCCCAACTAGGAGACAGGAGTGCACAATGGATCAAGCGGTTCCTTACTTTGTTAGTGTAATATAACGTTTAACGGGTATGACGTGCACTTTCATAGCCTGGTTGTTCTCACTAACTCTCGGGTTTCTAGATTATCAGCCAAATTTCCCGTAGAGGCCATGACATGCGGGATCTCGAGGGTTTTGTTCTCCGTGTGCTGCATTATTCGAAATTTAAAATGCACGATGGGCAAAAATATGGATTTTATTGTACCCACTGACGGCTGTGTCAGCGCTATTCCTTTTCAAATGTCCAATTTGTGGTCATGTGTGTAACCTATTTTTGCTTTTTGGTATCTGCCATTGATGACACAGCAGAGACATATCCATGGACCGTTACACACACCCACACCCTTCTCACCACCTAGGACAACAACAACAATAAAATCAAGGTTGAGAGAGAAACGACGCATTTTTTAAGAAGATGAAGGCAAAGGGTAGGAAGGAGAAGAATGAGAATAAATGCGAGGTGAAGCATCGATAAATGCTCCATAAAGTGGCGAAGTCAGACACAGTTGCAACCGGCGCAAAAGAAGAAGAAAGGGAAGGAAAACACTTGTTCAGAGGTTAGAATTACAATGCAAGTAATGGATAAACGCGGGTCGATTGTTCACTTTTCAGCGCAAAAGTCTGAACAACAATTAGAAAGTCAACTAAGCCGCCTCACGCACTGACATGAGTAGTGGCGGTAGGACGTATAGATGACTACAAAACCGGTTCTCAGCCATCGTCTGACAGACGCACGCATTCGAGTTAGCCAGGAGGTGAGGAATCCTAACAAATACCCCAAGTAGTAATTCGCGGAGCTCAGCAGGACAGACTCTCGGCTAAAAGAACAAAATATAACATACAAAGAAATAAATACACAATTGTTACGCACCACTTTTATGGAGCGATCTTCTCCTCCCCTACAAAGCCCCTTTTCGCACATCACCTCATCATCCACACTGACGAATGTGTGTTCTCTTCCTCCGTCCCTGCCGACGACGACGACTTCGTGAAGGCAGGCATCACCACGAGACACTACGCTAACAGGAGCAAAGATTCCTCAGCGTACATTGATCACCGAAATCCACTCCAAACATCATAATCGCCAGCACTGTGATGGTGTGGCGTTGTAGAGACGCACATCCTCTGCAGGCTAAAGGGAGCAGTAGCAGAAGAGCTGACACTACGCGTCGCCATCTTCCTTCGCATTAGAGGTCGCAGCTTCCATTCGTTCATCCATCCATCTGTCCACCCATCCCGGAATAAGTCAACACATCTCATCCGAAAAGGGTATCTCCCTCACCACTTGCTAGGAAGCAATAAGAAAGGTGCAAGAAAGGCAGCAACAAACTTCTTATACATATTGAAGTTATGCGACAGCCTTATCAGACTGGTCGATAATTACTCTAATAGTGACTTGGATTGCGCGTTGATATCTCGATTGTGGCAGTGAAATCTTAGCTGCCTCGACTTGTGGTTATTGCTGAAATTGCGCCTGCTAAAGATAGTGAGGATGCGGTCAGCTGGACAGTGATGGAGAGAACATCGAGAGCACCAAATCAACTTGAGGGTACTGCAGCTCCATCCACCTCGCCACTTAGCTCACAAACACGATTACTTTCACCACCCAAACATGGATGGCATAACGAACAGGATAGTTTAACGTCTACCTAGGGATAGAGACGAGAATAAAAAGGCAATGTAGGACGAAAAAGGAGGAGTAACAATCACTTGTTACATAAGTAGTTCATTATCGCGAATGCGCTTAAGACGCAGCTCACACCATAACAGCCCACTAACCACTACCTATTCCCACCCACGCCAAAATGAAGCAGAAGTAATAGTAGTATCAAAGCCCATCTCACAATTCGGTTCTTCTTTAGTGGTTTCTCAAACCAGGTCATATCATATAACCCCGAAAGAGAGTACGACCCCGTCTAACTTGAGTTCCAGAGCGCTAGTCACACCAAGTATAGGCAATATTCTAAAGCGCCTTTTCACTGTACCATTATCGGCAACGTCATCCCTCCTTATCCCCCTTGCCACTGTGGCAAGTAGCTATAATGATTGAAAAAACTGACGAACTGGCCTAATGATTGTACAGAACCCATACTAATTCTGAAATGGTGCACAAACTTGCAAGAAGAAGGAGGCACAAAGAAAGAAAAGTAAAATAAGAGGAAGAAGAAGAAAAAGGAAATGAGAGAAAAGGCTTACTTTTGCCATGCGAAACAATGTAATTATAACTTGAAGCAGCAGTAAATCCCCAACAACAATAAGCGAACTTGCCAGAACACGAACTTCAATGGCACTAGAGCATAGTGAACTAGGCATTATTGTTATGACTTGATAGGAAGAATAAGAACGCCTGCTTTACAGTAATTATTGTATTTCCCTTTCCTTAGACAGTCACAAAGGTCAAGCCGCAATCAGTTTATCAACCCGCAGCACCTTTAATCAGGATCAACGCCTCCAAGACGCATAGGCATACACCTTAGCAACTCGTCATTTTTATAAGTAATATTATTAGGCAAACAAATAAATATAAAACTTCCTTCCTCTTCCCTTACTGGACTAAGTGGCCAAAACGAAGAGTGGCACCATCCATTTCAAAACAATTGGGCCACTTCAATTACCAGCACCAGCAGACGAAGGCACCCCTTCGCTCCAGACAGTTAGGAGAGACAGCAGTTAGCAGAATGGTGTGACACAGGCCCTCGTTCAAGATCTTCACGAACTAGCGCACCACGTTCATTTACTACTAATATTACCAGCGACACATGCATAAACACACAAACCCATCGCACACACAAGGTTCCACACTGCTCTCCGATTCAGCTACGTGGGACAACAACATCAACAAGGCAAGCGGTAAGCGAATGTAGGTCAACCACTCCCTTCACAATAAAGGAACAAAACAACTAATAGTGGCAATATTCGGGGATGCGCACACTCCTGCAGAGCATGCACTCATAATTACATGATTAGCCTCAGTTTCTAAGAGAAATGACACGGTTATTTTGCTTAGGTTAGATCTTTTCATTTACACTTAGTTCTCGTTATTGTAGCTCCTCAGTTTCGTTAAACCACTACTTAAAAATTCATAAATTTTTAAATAGGGGTGGATAAATGAACTTCTTTTTAATTAGCTTATTAGGCGTCGTTTACATGCACATGCCTTGGGCTTACAGTGACGTATTTTTGATGGAAACTAAAATCTTAAGCATGGTTGTCCACATGTGACATCGAGAATCAAGAGCTGTAGCTACGTAGTAACAATGATTTGATGCAGGTAAAAGAGTTAAATTGCTGAGTTTACCATGCCATAGATTAGACGAAGTGTAAAAAAGCCAAGTTCAGGATGATCTTGCCACCAGCTTTGACCGTAAAACTACTAGCCTAAATGAATTCACTCAATCTGGAAATCTATAGCTAAACGATGCCATACTTCTGCTGCGTTTGCCTTGGTGAAGAGTTCTAAGGCCTGACAACTGAACAGAGGACCAATGCGCATTTGGTTGCTGTGAGGGGAACTGTTGCTGTGAGTGCGTGACTCCATGAAGTACTGATCAGGCAAGGCAGCAGACGGATTAGTCGCCCTAAGATAGATGAATGAGAATGGTACGCAGAGTGGAATCCTCCCAAAAAGACGATTCTGATGCTATGTAACGATGTGAGTACACATATGCTTGAGTATAAACTCGACATAAGTTAACTGGCGGAATGTACGCTAAAGATATTTTGGACAATGGAGCCCTAGCCTTACCACATGGAAGTGTTTTTATAGCTTGGTTTGATGCCATTTAAATTTACCAGGAGACGGGAAGTCCATTGGAAATGAAAGAAGATTTAGTGGCACGAAAGAAGCAGAGAAGATTATGTATAACTTAAATGATCACATCCCATAGGGGAGGTTTTAAGAGAATCTCAAGATTTTATGGCAGTCCAGTAATAATGAGGGGACTAGCAGTGACAATGACCGCCTCCATAGTTTTTGCCTCCTTGTCGCTTCTACATTTGGTGCCACAGGATTAGTATGATTGACGTAAATAATATGCGGCAAGTCATGCATCTTCAACCGATTTATACCTCCCTCACTTATCGCCAATTACGAAACTATTCTCGCTTTCACTTATGCCGGAAAATAGGTAAATATAGAGACACTTGGTTAGCGAATGACATCATTCAGCCCCCACTTTGTCATGGCAAAATTAGCACCTCTTAGCAGTCTTGTCATTATTTATAGAAACAACACTGCAGTTTCTTCAAAGACTGTAAACATTGGATCTCTACGTGGTGGTTAATAGAAAGGAAGTTTTTGGGTTTTTACGATGGTTGAGGCTGCGATGATAATGGAGACCGGACCTATCCATGCACATGCAAACCACAAAGTACTGCCCCATAAAGCACTTATTATTTAAATTTTCATTTTATATTACCTAATCGTATTCACTTGCAGAAGTATCGTAAGAAATAAATGTGGCTGGAGAGAAGATAAGCAACTTTACTGGCTGTCTTAATTTCGTCATTGGTGTTGACCACGTGGTTGCTCTGCAAATTGTAATGATCACAACATGGAGTAAAGCATTGCTGCCCTATTACCACCGGAAAGACTGAAAGAGGTCAGTAAAATCAGCAATTTAAAGACGGAATGACAAATTGCAAAATAATCACCATCGAACCGGACACATACTCTAGCAAGTTAGATCTCGTCTTCTCTTTTGCATATAACACCTAGTTGAGGCAATAGAACACGCGCACTCAAAGATCATGGTAGAAAGGATAGATGAGCTCGATATGCTCTACCTCAGTTAGTCCCACCCACAAATTTGTGTCCACACAACAAACATGATGGCATTGATAGGGTAGTTGCAGCTCTAACAGCACATTCTTCATAATGGCCAAACATTGAATAATAATTGCGTGATCGCGTTTTCTGTCAGGCAATCAACCTCCGAAATCGCTACATGTTAAAAGGCAATTACTGAACCTATTCGACACCGTGTGCACATGACGACCTTAGCCACCATCACCTCGTGTGCATCGGAGAACAAATGGCTACCCGATCCCCTTTCAAACAACCGCGTGGAGGCTTAACGATTTCACTATCTCAGAGTCCTTAAAACCAGAAAATTGCAGTCAGATACAGCTATCACAGAATCCAAAAAAAATATAAATATCTTATTTCTCCGAAATAGATCGAATTCAGAAGTCGGCAATCTCTCGCACTGCATCAAGCTTACCAGTTTTGTTGTCCACAGAGCCAAATGACAAGACCCAAAAATGCACGCAAATCAACATTAGTGGCGTCTAACTTGATTGCAACTTAGGCGATACCACTCAATCCACAAAATAATACCAATACAACTCTATAAACAGTACCCGAAATGCTAATCTATTTAGAAACTGTAAAACGAATCGCCTTGGACCATAACTTCTGACTTTTTCGAGGCTATTTAAAAGTGCTAACAGCGAGCAAAACGTGTACCCTTGAATAGGGACCAATCTGGTGCCATCCACCCACTCACCTTGCTTCTGAGGACGAGTGACGCACCTCACCTATTACTATTGCGTTGTCCTTAGGCAGCATGCCCCATCGGTGCAGGCTTGATTTACTCACTGACATATTCTGCTTAAGCGGAACGAAGCACGAAGGAGAGAGTTTAAGTGGTTAAGAAGATGATGCGGACAACAAAAATGTGCGTTTGGATACTCAGGCAAGTTGTCGTAATGACAAAGGCATTTAGTTGATTTAATTAATCACATGATCATTTATGACCATGAAATTATGCGATACAATGAGGTAGGTCAGTGCGCGCATTGTTCTACTATGGTTGTGCGGATACTTGAAATCATTATCATTGTTCACTGGATCGGTTTACCCTACCTTTGGCAAGGAGGCAGTTTGGTTTTGTTGTCAGCGATTGCGCGCAAGTCTTGGAAAAAAAAAGGTTAAAGTGGGTTTAATAATGCAATAAATAAAAACACGTAAGGTCTCTGTGTCTGCAAATTTTAGGTCAGTTCTGGGCCAAAGGTAATATCCAACCCAATGTAACGACATAGCGAACAACCAATTAATTTAAAGGCAACGTTATTGCACCCTATAAAACCTAAAGGCTAAAACAATTTACGAACTTTGATTAATACGACAGAAAAGAAGCCGAACAATGAATGCAGAGAAGTACAAATCACAAAGTGACACAAACAAACATGGATTCAAACCCACTTCTGGCATGGGTAGACGCCACTTAATGGTAGGCTGCAGCTGCCCTCGCAGGTCTACTCGCCCACTGGCATCACACGCGTGCGTGATTTCATTTTGTGATGGTGATTGTTGGCTACCGGTTGCGGTGACGGCGAAGAAACACAGATGAATCGGTAGGTGGGCAGCAACGGAAGGAGATGAACGGGTGGGTCAGCTAATAAATGGGCCACTTGCCGAAAAATAGTGAGTGGATGGGTAGGGAAGAATGATGGTTGTGCAAATGCAGGCAAGCCAAAGTATTCATTGAGGAAGAATGTGTGTTTGGTGTGAGAAGTGATGGCGTCGGCGGAAAAAAAGGAATGTAGAGGAGTAGTTCGGCTAGAGTAGAGATGGATGACGAAGAGTGAATGGTTGGCAGTGGATTAAAAGGGAGGAAATGGCTTGCATTAAGCGACGTAGTGCTGCCCTGCGCTGCGAAGTTGTGGCTGGCTGATTGACTAAATGGTTGGGTGGGTGGGTGGGTGGAAGACTTGGGTAGGAAAAGGGAACGTGAGGTCGGCCTGGCAGCCTATGAGTACGATACTCGCTTAGATTGTAAGTGGTCTCGACCAGCCTTGCGTGTGTTTAACATGTCTGGTGCCAGATATTACTCTATAGCCGCTGAACTGGCTAGTGATGATGGGGCGTAGGTGAGTTATTGCATGTAACACAGCAATGTGTCTTGCCTTTCACCTCTTATATCCACCAATATTTGGGGATGCGCGTGCTTGTGATATAATTGTGTGTGCTCGTGCGTAATGGAGGCGCAATATTTCATTCCCTAATAGCAGATAGGAGTGTCCAGGTGGATAAGGTGGGAGTGCGGCTGTAGCGGTAATAGCGGTGGCGATGAAGGATGTGATTGACAGGGCTGCAGATGGAGCAGGTGTGGGAAGCAGTGTGCTGTAGTATGGATTATTTTGAGTAGACCGGAAGAAGTTAGTGCTGGATGTTTGGTTGGCTCAGTAGTCTCGATCTTGGTAGCGTGGGTTCAAGTTCCACGTCAGCCAATGTGTAACAGATTGAATGCTTTCATTGGGATGGTGTAGCTCCGATCGCGGTTGTTCTTACTGATCTACCTTATCTCTGCCAATGGCACATGATAGCGCATTCATCAGTGCTGTTGTTTATTGTTCCACCCTGCAATCATCGCCAAACAGGTGGGAATAGCATGATGGCAGGTGCACAACACCGTCGGGTGGGGCTTTCAAGTAGCCGACATTTGACAACATTTATAATGGTTAGTGGCGAGGCAAGTTGGCAGCATTGACAACAGCATGATATGGCGCGGACGAAGTGTACGAGATCTGGCCCGTTGGAACACTTCATGTTTAGAAAATGTTTGTCCTTTGATGTATTGCTTTATCTTTCATGTTTTGCAATAGTTTCATTTTCGTGTGCAGTGGCTGACTTTTAGTGCTCCCATTGTCTGTTGTATTAAAGTAGTTCCTGAGGATATCATTGAGTTTGTTGAGTGATGGGTGAGCAAAGAGGTAGATGGCCCTGGCAGTGAATTTCGCTTATCAGCATTGCGTGCAACCTTAGCTTGGATGCACACGTGCTGCATTGCGGAGACGAAATGAGACAATTTTTCATCTCTCGCTGAACATTACTGGCAAATGTCTGGCTAAGCAGATGCATTGGTATGTTGTAACTTCATTGTCTGACAGGTGAATTCGTCAAATCTTTATCATCATCGCTTATAATTTGCCAAAGTAGTCCAAGCTATCAGACAGGTAAAAGACGATTCCGCAGGAGTGAGCAACTCCTTACAAATTGCAGAATACTTCTTCGCTTATGCGAAGCGATAATTCACGGTCCAAAATAAGCCCTCTCAACGACGGTCCGATTCTGCAGATTGTGGAAGCAAGCGGCGTCTAGGTGACTTTTGGCCTGTCACGTGGGAAAATCCATCGGCGTCCCATGGCCTTACAACATCGGTTGGACGGTGTCCCTCCTGTCCGCGTTGCAATTTGGCCTTTAACAACTACGGTCAGCAGAACTTATTAATGCTGCACCCTAAGGACTCGAGAATATCTTTGATGTGGGTGTCTTTTGTCAGTAGTTTTCTGCCGGCGTCAAATGGACCTCGCCTTCCTTATGCGGCATTTGCGTGCCAAAACCCTGACCTGGTTGATACCAATTAAAATGCTAATCTCGCTATGCAACTGCTACTGAGCACTGATTCAGTAGCGAGGATGGTTTACCTTAGAATCCAGAATCAAGGCTGGTGACGGCACTGAGGTGATGCAGAAGGGAGCAGGCACCGCATGGAATAATAAAATTACGCCATTATCTGTCCGGTTAACTCCAGTCCAAAAGAAGACCAAAGATAGCGTGCATTAAATGACCACTGTAAGAGCTGCGTTTGGGATGCACACTACTCATTATTCCATTATTTTATGGAAATAGTCAGTCAAATCATAAAGCTGAACATCTCTGTTATATTTGTAAGATTCCAATGTCTCAGTTAGAGTGGGAATGTTGAAGAATGATGCAGAATAGAAGGTGCTAAAAAGGAAGCAAATTTGACTTTGATGGACACCAAAGTCACCAAAATATAAGGCAAGAGAACGATTAGTTCTCGCCTCGATAACACTTAGGGTGGGTAAGTGCATGAGACTACATCTGCCAACACGTTTTTAACGATCTCTCATGTCTGTGATAGTAAATGAAAAAGGCCAATCTGACCGCAACATCTTTTCGATGGATAATGAGATGCAACTGTAGCACAAATGCGGCCAAAAAGGTATAAAGCGGTTGACCATGTGGCCAAAACTAGGCTTGATTGAGCTAAATCTTCTTTGTGTACTCTAGTGCTGTTACATTTTGCAGGCGATGCTGTGCTTTGCCCAGTACGCTTGCTGTTTGTTCCTAATTTGCAATAAGAAATGCTGTCTTAACCATCTCTACCCCAGCATAGTTGCTGTTTATTCTTAAGCTCTACACCACTTAGTGGCCGAGAACATTACCTCGCTAAGTTGATGAACTGGTTACTGGCAGCACATCGACGTCGCTTACGTCAAAAAAGAGCCCAAATGAGTGGAGGCAATTAAAATGTGGGAAGGCAGAGATGTCACGCTGATGCTTGAGTGTTGGGAATTAACTGTATATGCCCTGTGCCTTAAATGTGATACAAGATTGCAGTTGCGGCTTGTGCTCCTCTAGGTAGATATCAATCCAATGGTAATGGAGAAAGGTCAAGATTATTCCTCAAACTTGACACTGACATACAACTTTTCGGTGTGATTTGCAACAAGCCTTTTGTTTACAGGCAAAATCCAAGACAAATAGGCAGCATAAACGAACAGAAAAGTGAACTGGGTGCATGCATGGGCGCGCGATAAATTAGAACAACGTAGAAGTGGCAGTAATTGATGGTCAGATTTTGCATGGACAAACAAACTATTTTAGACGAGTGGAAAGTGGGTAAGCAAAAGAACAAATTATCAACTACAAGAACTAATTGTAAGGTATCTGAGTGGAATGGGCAAAGACAAAAAGCTGACATTCCACCTACCAGTGGATCAATATTTATTTTGAAATCAGACAGCTGACGTCATTGGGAATAAGTCGATGATTTTTAAATTTCGGTCAGCGCACTGACATTCTAATTCATCACTCTGAGAGAAATGAGATTGTCTCAATACTGGAAATTGGTTTTATTAATACTCACTGCCATTAGCTGCATCTACGTAGTCTTCTATGATGTCTTACCGCTTCGGAGGAGCTACGCAGGCCGTAGTGCCCATGCGGGTTAGTAGTCGTTCCTAACTGCAGCAGTGGCTTCTGAATGCATAATTACAGGCTGGCTGTACCCAAAGTATCATACAGCAGACTAAGGTTTTTTGGCAGGACTGCATGCAGAACCAGGTCGCTGGAGAGCTTTCGAGACAGACATCCATGTCACTGAAATTAAGGCAACCGAACGGTAGTCAAACATACGAGTGATTCAGTTAGCCACTGTTACAAAAATCCGCATAGTAAGGCGTAATAATAATAGTTCCACAAGACAAAGGCAGCATCTAATGTTTCCTTTACAAAACCCGTCACGTTTTTTTAGCAAAATAAATGTTTGCCTATCCTCTCAGAACAGGGCAAACAGATAAAAAGAACGCACGAACTTCTGCGCATTCTACTACCTAGTATGCTCGACTGTTACGCACGTTTGGTCTACTCCCTCCTATCTTCCTTATTCATAATGGCGGAGTACAACGTCAACGATGGTGTACCATAGCCTAGTACAGCAAAGGTTAGAGCACCACAGTGCAGCATAGAACACTATTTCTACCCCTTTTGTCTCAGAGCAACTCAGCTACTCACAGGGATATGCACGAGAACAAACCGAGCACCTCCAAAGTCATTTAACAGCGAGTCCCCTCCTCCAACCCAAATCCTTTTTTGCATCTTCTAGGCCCTCGCAGGGCCAGCCAAATACTTTCAGCTCTTAGACTCAGCCTAAGCTGCATCAGTACTCACCATACAAGGCAAAAACCGAAAACGTTAACACGTGCAGGTTCTCCTTTAGAGTTGCCGGCTCTCAAAGTCTTGCTATTGGATCTCTTTTCATTTTATTTTGCCCTATGCGGCAAACCTTGTTAGAATTATGTAACGGCTTATATATAGCACATTACTTGCACGAAACTGCTTTTATATGTTGCACAACTACCACCAACCTCCTTTCTGCTTGTAGCAATTTATGCCATCGACTAACTTTCCCATCAGTACTATTGTTATGCTGATGAGAGCACACCTCCATCCGCGTTACTTCACAGCGCGTTATTCGCGCCCTTCTACATGAGCAATCAAATAGACCTTAAAATCCTTTTTAAGGAACCTAAATTCGCAGCTTGCAGACACTTTTGATTGGATTTAGTTTGAGCTATCCAGGACTCTCTTTCACCAGCAAAGGTTGATGCAAGTTTGTACTGCTTTAAGAGATTATTTAGCTCTATCACACTTTAGTGTGTGTGAAGACTAAGAGTGCCACTCTCCTTGACCTTACAGCAAAGTCCTTCTCTGGCTCTTGGGTGCTGGGTCCACGATCAATCTACTTATTGGTTCGAAAGTTGGTGATGGAGCATTGACAAACCAAGAATGCGAATCCGACTTGGCGTGCGATTCGTATCTGCCTAGTCAACCAACATAGAGGAGACTGTAAAACGTGCAGAGATCCAATCACTGCTCTAATCTCATGTCGCGAACCCAAACCACATTTTGCATTCGCATGTGAATGAATGGGATCTTCAATGCATGGCTGTCCAGTGATGACTACCAAGATCGGTATAACAGAGGTCGCTTGGCATCTGGCTTGCAGGCCGCTCAAATTAATAAAAGGGAATGGGAATCAGCATTTAATCAAATGCCGGCAGATCTTGTCAGATTCATGCTGACTGCTGACTGGGCTGTCTTAAGTCATGATGCAGATCATCATTGCCGACTATCAACCATCACATTAAGACGATGCTCGAACCATGAAAGGAGAAGACCAATCTATGGAGGTAGTCAGTGTTGTTAAAAGAGAAAAGATTTTGCAATATTTTCTAGTATGATCTTTCACCATAAAAGCGTAGATTTAGGATTCTCTGATGTTTTTTTTGATTCTCCAAAAACAATAGCTGTGCATTAAGGTACGAAAGGCTCCTCATCAACATATAAGTGTTCATTACAGCCAAACAGGACACAACTATCAAGACAAAAAGCTAAAGTCGAAAAATGCTACATTGGTTGGAGATTAAATGTAGCTGACCGATTTCTTGAGCCTGAATTAGTGGTTGATTGATAAAGCAGTCGTTCTGCCTTTCCAAAAGGGAGACTCTCCCCGCACACCGACGCAACAAATAGAAATCTACTATAAGTCACTTGTAATGCTCCATTGTAAACGAAATATCATCCACTTCATGCTGCTTTAGCTCGAAACACACCAATTCGTCGACGCCAACAGCCTGCTTCTCATTGGAACCACGGGAAGATTGGAGGATGTGAGGATTGATGAAGTCAAAATCGGCAAACAGTTTATTAATCTTCTTGGCTGTCAGTCCAACCCATGCCGGATCCTTGCCATTTGGTGAGACTGGCACAGCACGCCGCATACCATACCTGTCATGAGTGTCTCGAGGGTGTCTGCATGTTCCTATCGGATACAGCCGCCAGTAGCATGGGGTCGTTGGAGTCGAGGCCATATTTCGCCTTGGCTGCCAAAGTTTTAAACTTGGAGGATCAGTATGGTGGTTTCATTTTGCAAGCCACCACTTCCTTCCAGTCCAGGTTTTTCAAGAACTCAAGACGCTTTACACCATCAATGTCTACACGCTTGTTATGATTGTGTGTGAGGCAAGCCTTGAAGAACTTCCGTAGAGATGCGGACACGGTTGGCAAACGACCAGTCATGCAACGGCACGTGCGCAACCAGTCCTGAGCAGTGGCGTAACCGTACATGACACAGGCGGCGAGAATGCCCAGGCTCCAGACGTCCGCCCTCGTCGTGATTTCCACTCCTTTCTTCACTTCAGGTGCCATGTAGAAGGGTGTTGCAGTGAAGTCTGTCTTTTTGGGAGGTCCCACCCCTCGCGACGTGTCGTATGAACGATCAAAGTCGGTAATGAAAACGTGACCCGAAACGGCACTAAGCACATTGGTGGGCTTGATGTCCAAGTGGACGATGCGCATGTCATGGAGATGCTCTAGACCACAGATAATCTCGCAGCTGTGAAATCTTGCGTGCTTTTCACTGAGGAGGCCAACAGTTGAGATGAGATCCCTTGAGCATCACAAGGGCTGGAGCCTCGTGAATTAGTAGACTTTCAATCAGGGTAACTAAAAACGGTGATTGCTTCTCCTCCCTAGCAAGTCGCACAAGAATTTGGTGTTCTCGAAGAGCACAGGGTGCAGCAGATCTGTTTCGCAAATAGAAGCGCTTCAATGCACAAGTCATAGATGTCGTGGTCACGTCCGGTCTTTGAGTGTAGACCACCTCGTAGACAGGGGAATAGGACCCGTGAGAAATAAACTTCACCACATCAAACTTACCAGCCTCCATGCCTTTTATGCACGCAATGCTGACTCGTCTGTAGATCGACTGACCTCAAAGGCTGCACAGCTGCTAAATGTACATCTAGAGTAAGCTAATCTGATTTGACTGCGTTTTCTATTCGGTCGTCACGTTTGATTTTTATCCACGATGATGCGCCAACAATGGTGGTACCGTAGGAATGGTAATGAGTTGTTCAGCACTGTTCATGCCTTATCAGTCCACCACTTTAAAATAGACAGTAAATGGACGTCGAGCATCAATTCTTTGCAACACTAACTTAGCCATAGCTTTAAGAGCTCTAAAGAGGTGTTTAAGCCAGGATCAACAATTGGTTCGTTTTATTGTGCTGGGGTTAGTTTGGAGTCCTGCTAACTGCATCAACAGGTATCCTGGCTGGAAAAGGGGATACTGTGATCCCCTTGATGCAATTCAGAGGCGGGTGATGACCTACCAGACAGCCTGAAATCACAGTCTGCTTGTGCAGCTTGTACCCTTTACCGTCGTCGAATTTACTTTATTAGTAGGAATCGGCAACTTACCAAAATGTGTCAAATGTGCTTCCATTTTCTCGTCTAAGCAGCAGTATGGATGGTGTGTCCTAACACATTTGGTG